>JAGFZM010005069.1:10000-15270 GCA_017657215.1 Limnothrissa miodon | reverse complement strand
AAATAAATAAATAAATAAATAAATAAAACAACAACTGCTCGTTCATCATGAGGGGAACTGTTTGTACCTGCCATGTGGATTTGCATATTGTAATGTGACATTGCGTAACATCTCACTCCGTCACAGCACGGAGAAGGTCGCCTGGTAATGAGGTGTCAAAATAACAAGCTCTCTGCCTCACTCACTTGAATTGCCTAAATCGACTGGTTCGCCCAAAGGCAGGGGGAACGCGGTCCTACCTCGTTTGTATTGCACGGAAATATACATTTGTGTGGGATGGATTTGGATCAAATGTCATCCATAGGTCAGAGAACTTGTAAGTTCAGCGATGCATGGATCGGAAAACTCGAGAAACGAGTTTTAATTTACATTCATAGAATTGGAGGAGGATAACCAACAACACTTAAAAGGCTACACAGTATGCTCAGTTAATGTAGTGTGCACGTTTGTAGCGTATTTGTGTACGACTTAGACTATGGCATGTTTTTTATGCTACAATAACGAGTAAATATAATAACAACATCCAGAAATCAGGGGTTCTTGTGGCTGATAGGTGTCTGAGTGTTTGGCTTAGAGCCCTGAACGCGGGAGGTGACATTGAGCTAAAGTTGTGGGGAGCCGAGACTGACTGCCACTTATCCCCACCATCAGGGCTCTCTGACACTCCATTAGTATGAGCTCTGATGTTCTCATTCAGGAAAGACATCTCTCTATTCTCTCTCTCTCTTCCTCTCACTCCCTCCTTACTGATTCTTTTGCAAATGAGCTGTTGTTATCACCATACCTGAGGTTAAAGAAATCTCTCTTTGCTGACACAGAACACAGATAGGGGGGGGGAGATAGAGTGTGTGTGTGTGTGTGTGTGTGTGGGGGGGGGTTGAGGGGGGGGGGGGGTGGAAACAGAGAGATGAGAAGGTCGACGGCATGTGACAGCCGCTGTCATGGCTTATTCTTCTAAGATATTCATTTATTTCTTTTTTTTTTCTCCACTCATCTCCCAAGCCCAGGTGTAATTACGCCTAACCCAAGAGTAGTGTCGGAGAAAAAGGAATGAGAAAAGAATGAAAAAGATGAGTGGGCCGCTGAATACTTCACCAAACGCAAACAGATACCATCTCAGAGCCCAGCGGAGAGAGATTGCCATCGCCAGCCCCGAAGCCCCAGGGATCTACTTCATAACGTCTGAGGACGTTGAAGTATCTATCTATCTATCTATCTATCTGATGGAGTTAAGGCAACGTAAAGATGAATCTTGGTGTACGTGTGTGTGTGTGCTTTGTATGTGTGTTTTGAAAGGGGTAATGCAACGAAACTTGACGTGATTCCGGCAGACAATCTACGCCGCGCTGAGTTGCTCGGCGTGCATCGGTACCTCTGCGCACCAATCTGAACTGACAGTGAAAGAACATCTTGACTGATGTGCTCTGTCTTTGGCAATGGTGACAACTCTGTCGCTCTCTTTGTGTCACTCTGCAAATTTCTCACTTTTCTTTCTCTCTTGCTCTCTCTCTCTTCCGCGTTCTTTCCCCTGATCCATCTCATTCTTCCACTTTCTTTCTTTCTCTCTCACACTCTTCTTTATTCATCTACCATTTTTGCAGCCTGTCAGGTGCAGAGAACAGATTGTGGGGGAGGGAAAGGGGGGATGAGGAGGTGTACGGGGCGGAAGGAGGGAAAAGGCACAAAAGGTGGAGAGGGTGGAGGTGGAGGTGCAGGGGGTGGAGGCCGTGCGGGTAGAAGGGGAAGGAAAAGGTGGAGGAGGATGCAGGGGTGGTGCACACACAGTGGTGGATATTAATGAGACTGATGAGGAGTGGAAGGCTAAAGGCTAAACACACAAACCCTCCTGGGTGCACCCAGGCTTCACAGACAAAAAACAACAAAAAAAAAACAGCTTTTGCTTGCAGACTGTGCCACCTGGTCAACTCCTCTGACACACATGCTCACACCCTCTCTCTCTTTCTCTGCCTCTCCCTCCACCTACTTCTCTCTCTCACTCCTTCTCGCACACACACACCAACACACACACACACACACATTAATTTAGGTTCAAATGATAAATCTGGATTACTCTGGCATATAATGCTCCTGAGAGTGTGTGTGTGTGTGTGTGTGTGTGTGTGTGTGTGAGAGAGAGAGAGAGAGGGAGAGAGAGAGAGAGAGAGAGAGAAATTGCGTGGGAGAGAGAGGGAAAGTAAAATGGAGAAAAAGAGACATGTGGAAAAGAAGAGAAAAAGAGAGGGAGAGGAAAAGGGAGAGATAAAGAGACTGTGTGTGTGAGTGTGAGAGTGAGAGAGAGAAATTAGAGAGAGAAATTAGAGTGCTTATAAGCATGGGTGTGAGTGCAAAAGGGAGCGAGAGCATCCAGATCCGTGACATCTGTTTTTTGCAGTACCCCAGGCTATGCGCAGGCAAGCATCCCAGTCATGTGCTTGCCGTTAATTAAAAAACACCCCGCCATTTGGGCTGAATCTGTCCCAGTGCGAGTCGACGCTCCAGATGCAATGCCCTCAATGCAAACGTGCAGATAAACGCAGACACACACACACACACACACACAGGGTGGAACCTCAAGGCTTTTGGTCATGGCACTCATATTTGTTCTGAGAGCTTCTCATGTCACTGGTTGCTCATAGACAAAGTGGTCACTATCTAACTTGTACTTGGGAAGAAATCTGGAGCCCATCAAGGAATATGACTAAACTTTATATATGCTTGGCATTTATATGCGTGTGTGTGTGTGTGTGCCCACCCATCTAGACACACAGATACAGTAAATATGTCTGCATGTGACTAAGTATGTGTATAGGGATGTGTGTGTATAGGGATGTGTGTGTTTGTGTGTCTGGTGAAAAAACTGTCATACTTGATGGCAAGCTTTGTAAATATTGTAGTGTATGTGTGTGTGTGTGTGTGTGTATGTGTGTGTGTGTGGGGGGGGAGGGGTTGTGTGTGCATGCATGTCTCTGTTTGATTCCCTCCTGTCAAAGTGGATAACAGCACCTGGTGCTGTCCATGGTCCTGATTGACAGCCATGGTTCAGGCTGCTGGAAGCAGGCCATGAAGTACTGCCATGTCACAATCCAAGACATGGCAGGCAGGCGCGCGCACACACACACACACACACACAAACACACACACACACACACAAACAAACAAACAAACAACAGCCAGTTTAAGAGCCACTGAAGAAAGTCATGGCAGAAAGCCCCTTAGCCATGACTCTAAGATGGATTTACCATACTGCATGCACAGACCTGGCACACACAGAACACCAGAAAGCTTGCAAAGTCCTCTGAAGGTAAGTCCCTTCAGTCGGCAGCCATCTTGGTGACACCTTTGAGAATAAGTGCAAGGGCAAGCCATCTCCAGATTGGCGGGTCATTCTTAGACAGTGTACTGTGTGAATCCCTCTTTAAATCTGAGTTGAATGATACCAAAGTCTACACGTGGATCACTCAAATAAGGATATTATTTACATCTGCCATTTCCTCACTATGTCTATGACAACATTTGTGGCATGGCTATCACCATAGTGTCAGAGATAAACAAAGTAAACAGAGTAAACAAAAGGCTAACCGTCAGTCATAGCCCATCTGACGATGCGATTGGCTACTTTCACCGCAGGGCAGGACTTTAAGTTTCTCAACTCCAGCATCTTTGTGTTATACATGACTACTATACAATTCTTTGGGAGGACTCAACTGCTCTGCTCTAGGTTAATGGAGGCTGGCGCTTTCTCTGATGGTCCTAACAAAGAAAATGCATGAGATCTATTGATCAAGAGGAGAAACTATTTCTGTGGAGCAATTTGCCTAAATATAAACGTCATCCTCACACCATCCCCCACCAGAAAAAAAAAGAAAAAAAAAAAGAAAAAAAAAAAACTGCCATTGGCCTTTTACCATTGGAGTGGCAGCGGACATTATCCGAATATGAAGTGATGTTTTTTTCCCTGTCTAAAAGGCCTCGCTTTATTGACTGGGAAAAAATAACCTTGTCTGGCCTGTCTCCAATTACAATGCCTAAAATGGCAGCCTGAAATGCAATTCCTATTGATTAGAATCTCATTTAACAGTCCACTCGGCAGGATGTCATGTTGGAGAGGAAGAGCGCCCCCTTGAGACTGTGCTGAGACGTAGTAAGGACAGTGAAATGGAGAAGGCAAAGTCATGGCTAGAATACCAAAGAGAATTGTGTGTGTGTGTGTGTCTTTCTTGGTACAGAAACAAAGAGGGATAAATGTAAGAAGGAAAGAAGAGACAAGAAGATGAAAACAGTTGAGAAAAAGAAGGGAGAAGAGAAAAAAGATGAAAGTTATAACATGGAGGAGAGAAGAAAAGAAAGAGTCCAGAGGACTGAAGGAAGGAGAAAAAAAGAGAGAATACATCCTCTTTTATGGTGGCATGGCGATCAGGCGTGATCAAATGGCCTCAGGATGCGAAGCGATGTGCCCCAGTTCCTCTCCAGCTGGTGGCAGAGGACAATCACATGGCTCTTCTGGGTGAAAAACGCTTCAAGACTCTACTTGGTTCAGACATTCACTTCTGAAGGTAGTAAAATACGTAAACATAAAGTATCTCCCGGGCACATAAAAGCTCCTGCCCCGCACCTAAAAAAAAAAGCTGACTGCCATTGTTTGGACTTGTTACCCATGAGAGAGCATTACTTTTAAGTCTCAAATCTATGATAGAATTAGCAAATTAGGAATGAAAGAAGTGAAAGGAATAAGAGAGACAAAGCAGAACATCTTTAAGAATAGCTGAAGTCTTCAATAAGACAGGAAAACAAAGAAAAAAAATGTTCTAGGTGACTTGAGTGGTTCATCATAGTTGTAATTACAAATCCTGCCCGTAATTCCTCCTTGGTGTCTAATGAGAGTGAAAAATCAGGTGTTTAGCCAAGAGGCCACAGCCATGGTCATGTGATTAAACATCTTGCCAGGGGAGCCAATCCAGACGCTGCCTTTGCAAATGTGTGTTAACTGTTATAAATGGTAAGCCGTTCGAGTAAAGCCATCTGCTAATGTGCAACAAATGAATCATAGGACAAGGGGGCTTAAGCCGACCTCGCCTTCTCTTCTGTCCGTCTTTTCCTTTTTTTCCCCTCCTCCTTCTTGTTTCACTTCATTTCATCTGCATGTCTCTCTCTTTTTCTCTCTTTCTCTCTGTCTTTTTTTTAATTCCACCCTACACGCCGCCGAAGCTAACGCTAGGCTGCCCAGCGGTGGGAAATTTAAATTAGCCTTTTAATTAATTATGCATGCCCGA
>JAGFZM010005069.1:0-5000 GCA_017657215.1 Limnothrissa miodon | reverse complement strand
CTTCACAGCACAACTATTTCAAAAGGCAGTGAATGCCAAAGAAAATATCTGTCTGGAGGTCCATTACAAGACAATTTACACAGTTTGAAATGTCTGTTTGATACTTTGGATGGAAACTGTTTACTAAGGAATACAGACCTTCAACAGAAATACTGCAGCATATTCATACAATAGACAAAAATCTTTCAGACAGCTGTAAGTGCATAGAAGTTGAACTGAACAGTGGTCATTCACACATCATTTACAACATAATAGTTTAATTGGCTTATCAAAATAAAGTGTCTAATAGATTTGAGTGCTAGCTCTCAATAATTGCTATGATTTCATTTTACCCCGTTCAAAAAAGCATGTAGACATGAAATACTAGGCACAAAATAAAGAGAAACCCAACAGCTTCAGGGGTGAAAGGTCCCACTAAATCAATAATAATGCAAATAGACAAATATCATTGGGAGGCTCAACAATATATCAAAGGGAAGACAGCATTCAAAAGATAATCTTCTCTTTTGCCCAGGGTCATCGTTTCCACAAAATTAACTACTGCAGTCTACCAGTCATCCGTCTTGAGGGGTTACTGAAGTGTATATGGAAATGATGCATGATTAAAATCACATGATTAAAATCTACTTGTACGCACTGATTTTTGTAACATGGGATCTACACTTAGCCTTGAAACTGTAGAACATTAGTCCTCTAGAAAATTCATTTGACGACATTTGAAGTGCTAATCTTTTCATTTTCTCCTTCTCTCCCAGCCTAGTCATGGCCTTGGGTGGCCCATGTATGTGATCTTCTGTTGGTGTTTCACTAGGCTTTCTTTCTCTTGTGTTGCCCCCATCTCCCCCCGCTGATGTCAAGCACATGCTCCATAAATATCCTTCCCACACTGGCCCCATAACTCAGCAGTACAGCGGAGAGGAGGAAGAGAGGAGAGAGTTTGCCATGGCGTCCCCTTTCCCCTGACCTCCGCCATGCTGGCAGGATAAGCGCGGCAACGCAAACTGTCCCCGCCACCCTCCCCCATGCTTCTCCGGTTCAACTCTCGGCTCGGCAAAACTGTCAGTCACATTTAAACTCAAGCCAAGGAGCCCGCCGTGGCAAATGCACAAAGGCAGCCCTGCCTTCCTGTAAACATGTGTGCGTATATGTACACATTTAGTTTAGTTTCAATTTCAGATGTGCATGCTATGATAGAAATGATATCTCCACTGTCATCAACAAAAGGGCTTTTCAGACACAGCCCCTTTGCTGCCGTCGCCGTGTCTCGCACAGAGCAAATGCTGTGTTCAAACGAGACGTCTAACAAGCTCTATTTCCTGTCGTCGTGGAAAAAAATACAATCTTTTGATTAAGAGGTGCGTATGCGGAAAAAAAGTATGCCTACACGTTTTTGATTGACAAGGCTTTAGAAGAAACAGGGGGAGGAAAAAAACATTTCCTTCACGCTGTCGCATTGTATGCCTTCCTTTTCACGGCCGTGTGCTTTGACACATACATTTGTTTGCCTCATTAGACCAGCGCTGTTGCAAAGAGTGGACTGTCTCATTGAGCTCCTCCACTGGGGTGGGCTGGAGGGGAGGACAAACACGTTTGACCTTAAGAGGGACAGAGGTGAGAACCTTCACCCAAATTGTGGGCAGATTACATCTCGGATTTAATTGCTGTCTGTAGTCGAAGGGGAATTTACATAGCGTTATCGGGACATCAGGGTGACTCCTTGCATATTCCACGAGACCGAGCGGTTTCGGCGAGGGCGTACGTCAAGGTTTCCTCTGTCTGCACACGGGGGCTGTGTGATTTTCGTGTAATACTGCTGCAACAAATCCCCACCCAACGAGCAACTTAATCCTGTAATTATGCCCAAGACCACTGATGTTCCACCAGAGATAAGGCTGTGAGCCTACCTCTCTACATCTCTCTTCCTCCCTCACTTTCTATCTCTCCCTCACTCACACTCTCCTTCAGCACAAATCAAATCCCAAATTCTTTTCTAGTAAATAGGCAAGATTTTTGATTTCGAGCAGATGCCGAGATCTGCCTTTGCCTTTTAGTCGAAGCTCTCTTCAAACAAACCCCAAATAGCTAATTGTTTGATCAGTGGCTTGTTCCGCTTTCCATTTTCCACCATCATACAAGTTTGAAGACTTGCCCTCTTGCCTAATGACAAGAACATGAAAGTAAAGAGAGAGAGAAACGCATTTCCATGCATACCAATCAGGACACTTGTCATTTGAATTCAATGCCATGAATAAGCAGCGTCATTACCGACTGATTCTCGTCCGTGCTACTGTGATATTAGGGCGAAATGCGATGATCTCTCCAAAAGCTCCTTGATGAAATGAGCACTTGATAGGAATACTGAGTTCCCCCAGTGCCACCTTGGGCTCGGTGGCAGGTCTGTATATTCTGTGGACGGCATTTGCCATGCTTGACATGAGCCTATTTTGAATGGCTCTTTGCAGTAATAAGGTCGTTTGTCTTGTGCTGGAGGGAGAGGATCCATAGTTGTCATAGTGGGCGCCGAAGATGGATGCGATGGATGGGGGACTGCGCGTTAGTGAAAATGTTCTTCCTCCCTCCCTTTCCGTGTCTCTCTCTTTCTTTCTCCCCTTTTTTCTCCCTCTTTTACACACATACACACACACACACACACTTTCTCCTTTTCTATATCGCCATTTCCCTTTCATTTCTCTAAATCTCTCTCTCCCAACCAAAGATATATGTGAAAAATATTTACAATTTTCTCAGTTGATTCTGATGAAAAAACATGGCACAACATAGCATAGAGTGTTTACCGTCACCCATTGTTAAGCTGCAAAGCATTGACTGTTTCTGTAAGGGCATATCTGTACAAATCCACATATTTCAGCTCAGGTAAAGCAAGAACATTCAGCTCCTTGGACAAAGACTAACCCTGTGTAGGAGCAAGTAGACAAGGTTTGAGTCATATTGTGTCTTTCTGAGCCTGTCTTCCTCAATCACCCGGATTTGCAGGAAACTGCAGCAGCACAATATTAGATTATTTACCTCCTGGGTTCCTTCAACATAGACAAGATCTAATTCATTGTGAGAGGATCTTCCATCTTTAAAAGAATGGGCGTATAGGTTTTTTTTTCCCCTTTCTCTCTGCCAGCTAATGCACTAGTCATCAGTCTCTCCCGCCATCTTTTGTTTTCTCTTCAACAGCCATCTCTCTTTCATCTATATGGAGGAAAATGAAGGAAGGATTTTGTGGTCGAGGTGTTGCATTTTCCCCATTACACCTTTCCGTTACTTTCCTATCTCTCTGATCACACAGCTATTCATAGTGGAGTTACTAATGCAGCCTGCAAATAAACAGCATTCTCATCAAGAGATGCCTTCAACTACAAAGCACACATATTGCTTACCCTCCACCTAGACACCCGCCCACTTAACTACCATTCCACCAATCATCTTTCACCTCTTGCATGGTCATCACACAGTAAAACTCCTCATGATGGTTAATATTATAATTCCCATGGATCTTCCATGAGAGTGAGGGAGGGATGGAGAGAGAGAGAGAGAGAGAGAGAGAGAGAGAGAGAGAGAGAGAGAAAGAAAGAGAGAGAGAGTTTTCACAGCTATGGTGGGAATCCGATTATCATACAGAAATCAGAGTTACCATGGTAACGGAGGATCTTGCATGGTGTGAAGACTTTTTTTGTGAAACACAAATATGCCCTTAACACATTCTAAAATATGGAAATATATTAAGTCAGTAGACAGCTTGTGAAAGAGTGGAGGTTGTTTTTTTCCCTCCATTTCACCTAATGTGTAGAAAGCTGCTGTGGGCTTTGATTGTTGCATATTACGAAATAAAAAAGGTTTTGGTTTTACTTAAAAATATCTTAAGTGAACACAAAGTATATCTACAACTCCTGAAATGCAGCTGACATTTTGTGAACCATGACTTCAACTTTAAATGATAACATAAACTATCCACGAATTAAGACAACACCTGTGTACATCAGATTTGTGTACAGTATGAATCATGCCCTTCCCAAGAGCAGCTGTGCCAGGACCACATGCAACCACACATCTCACTCATCATCAACACCATCCTCTTAGCCTGCCTGACTTGCAGCACGTACGCAGTTGCCTGGTCAATCGCAGACACCAATGACTTTGGCAGAACTGGGATCTCCAGATATAACTCGAGATTAGTAATGAGCCCACACCAGACACACACACCAGACACACACACCCAAACAATACACACATACACACCAAGCCAAAGAGCGAGCTTCGACGTCACACTGCTAGTATTTAGTTCTCGATTAAGTCCGAGAGTGACGTGAGAAGTGCTTTCACTCTCTCTAACTCCCTTCTCACATCCGCTTGGAAGGGTGAGACTGCGAGAGACCAAGTGGGAGAAAGTGAGAAAGGAGTGGCTTGTTGAAATCCGACTAGCAGATAAGATAATAGGAACTCTTTTACCTTATCCCCCTACAGCTCTCCGATTTGCCACACCTTCTTTAGAATATATAGTCTCCATCTCTTCCTGCATCTCTCCTCTTCTCGCAAAACTTCACAATTCTCAGTGTTCAGCACCCTCTCCACTCATCAACAGTGAAAAGCAAGAATTGAGTGACAGACTCAGGTGATGGGTGGAGGGGGGGTGCGCGGGGGGGGGGGGAGGGCCCGGCCCAGTCTCCCAGGGATGGAGAGGCAGACGACAGAGGCAATGAGTGGGGAGTTGTGATGGTGGTGGTGGGTGGTGGGGGGTGGGGTGTGAGAGCGTACCGGGCCCTTCTCCTGAGGAGTCTGTGTGGAGGAGATAAATGAAGAGGGAGCCGCTTCAGGAGAGCCATGCAGCACAAAGCCACGGCCCATCCGTGGATGCACGCACAAGCCTTATCTTATTACGCTCTCCCACGGCTGAGAGGGAACTTGGTACCTCTACACATCTCTGTATTTCTTTTTTCACTCCCTCTCTCTCTCTCTCTCTCTCTCCTTCTAATGCACTCTCTCAATGGGCC
>JAGFZM010005068.1:10000-15224 GCA_017657215.1 Limnothrissa miodon | reverse complement strand
AAATAAATAAATAAATAAATAAATAAAACAACAACTGCTCGTTCATCATGAGGGGAACTGTTTGTACCTGCCATGTGGATTTGCATATTGTAATGTGACATTGCGTAACATCTCACTCCGTCACAGCACGGAGAAGGTCGCCTGGTAATGAGGTGTCAAAATAACAAGCTCTCTGCCTCACTCACTTGAATTGCCTAAATCGACTGGTTCGCCCAAAGGCAGGGGGAACGCGGTCCTACCTCGTTTGTATTGCACGGAAATATACATTTGTGTGGGATGGATTTGGATCAAATGTCATCCATAGGTCAGAGAACTTGTAAGTTCAGCGATGCATGGATCGGAAAACTCGAGAAACGAGTTTTAATTTACATTCATAGAATTGGAGGAGGATAACCAACAATACTTAAAAGGCTACACAGTATGCTCAGTTAATGTAGTGTGCACGTTTGTAGCGTATTTGTGTACGACTTAGACTATGGCATGTTTTTTATGCTACAATAACGAGTAAATATAATAACAACATCCAGAAATCAGGGGTTCTTGTGGCTGATAGGTGTCTGAGTGTTTGGCTTAGAGCCCTGAACGCGGGAGGTGACATTGAGCTAAAGTTGTGGGGAGCCGAGACTGACTGCCACTTATCCCCACCATCAGGGCTCTCTGACACTCCATTAGTATGAGTTCTGATTTTCTCATTCAGGAAAGACATCTCTCTATTCTCCTCTCTCTCTCTTCCTCTCACTCCCTCCTTGCTGATTCTTTTGCAAATGAGCTGTTGTTATCACCATACCTGAGGTTAAAGAAATCTCTCTTTGCTGACACAGAACACAGATAGGGGGGGGGAGATAGAGTGTGTGTGTGTGTGTGTGTGTGTGGGGGGGGGTTGAGGGGGGGGGGGGGTGGAAACAGAGAGATGAGAAGGTCGACGGCATGTGACAGCCGCTGTCATGGCTTATTCTTCTAAGATATTCATTTATTTCTTTTTTTTTTCTCCACTCATCTCCCAAGCCCAGGTGTAATTACGCCTAACCCAAGAGTAGTGTCGGAGAAAAAGGAATGAGAAAAGAATGAAAAAGATGAGTGGGCCGCTGAATACTTCACCAAACGCAAACAGATACCATCTCAGAGCCCAGCGGAGAGAGATTGCCATCGCCAGCCCCGAAGCCCCAGGGATCTACTTCATAACGTCTGAGGACGTTGAAGTATCTATCTATCTATCTATCTATCTGATGGAGTTAAGGCAACGTAAAGATGAATCTTGGTGTACGTGTGTGTGTGTGCTTTGTATGTGTGTTTTGAAAGGGGTAATGCAACGAAACTTGACGTGATTCCGGCAGACAATCTACGCCGCGCTGAGTTGCTCGGCGTGCATCGGTACCTCTGCGCACCAATCTGAACTGACAGTGAAAGAACATCTTGACTGATGTGCTCTGTCTTTGGCAATGGTGACAACTCTGTCGCTCTCTTTGTGTCACTCTGCAAATTTCTCACTTTTCTTTCTCTCTTGCTCTCTCTCTCTCCCGCATTCTTTCCCCTGATCCATCTCATTCTTCCACTATCTTTCTTTCTCTCTCACACTCTTCTTTATTCATCTACCATTTTTGCAGCCTGTCAGGTGCAGAGAACAGATTGTGGGGGAGGGAAAGGGGGGATGAGGAGGTGTACGGGGCGGAAGGAGGGAAAAGGCACAAAAAGTGGAGAGGGTGGAGGTGGAGGTGCAGGGGGTGGAGGCCGTGCGGGTGGAAGGGGAAGGAAAAGGTGGAGGAGGATGCAGGGGTGGTGCACACACAGTGGTGGATATTAATGAGACTGATGAGGAGTGGAAGGCTAAAGGCTAAACACACAAACCCTCCTGGGTGCACCCAGGCTTCACAGACAAAAAAACAAAACAAAAAAAGACTGTGCAACCTGGTCAACTCCTCTGACACACATGCACACACCCTCTCTCTCTTTCTCTGCCTCTCCCTCCACCTACTTCTCTCTCTCACTCTTTCTCACACACACACCAACACACACACACACAAATTAATTTAGGTTCAAATGATAAATCTGGATTACTCTGGCATCTAATGCTCCTGAGAGAGTGTGTGTGTGTGTGTGTGTGTGTGTGTGTGTGTGTGTGTGTGTGTGAGAGAGAGAGAGAGAAATTGCGCAGGAGAGAGAGGGAAAGTAAAATGGAGAAAAAGAGAAATGGGGAAAAGAAGAGAAAAAGAGAGGGAGAGGAAAAGGGAGAGATAAAGAGACTGTGTGTGTGAGTGTGAGAGTGAGAGAGAGAAATTAGAGAGAGAAATTAGAGTGCTTATAAGCATGGGTGTGAGTGCAAAAGGGAGCGAGAGCATCCAGATCCGTGACATCTGTTTTTTGCAGTACCCCAGGCTATGCGCAGGCAAGCATCCCAGTCATGTGCTCGCCGTTAATTAAAAAACACCCCGCCATTTGGGCTGAATCTGTCCCAGTGCGAGTCGACGCTCCAGATGCAATGCCCTCAATGCAAACGTGCAGATAAACGCAGACACACACACACACACACACACAGGGTGGAACCTCAAGGCTTTTGGTCATGGCACTCATATTTGTTCTGAGAGCTTCTCATGTCACTGGTTGCTCATAGACAAAGTGGTCACTATCTAACTTGTACTTGGGAAGAAATCTGGAGCCCATCAAGGAATATGACTAAACTTTATATATGCTTGGCATTTATATGCGTGTGTGTGTGTGTGTGCCCACCCATCTAGACACACAGATACAGTAAATATGTCTGCATGTGACTAAGTATGTGTATAAGGATGTGTGTGTTTGTGTGTCTGGTGAAAAAACTGTCATACTTGATGGCAAGCTTTGTAAATATTGTAGTGTATGTGTGTGTGTGTGTGTGTGTATGTGTGTGTGTGTGGGGGGGGAGGGGTTGTGTGTGCATGCATGTCTCTGTTTGATTCCCTCCTGTCAAAGTGGATAACAGCACCTGGTGCTGTCCATGGTCCTGATTGACAGCCATGGTTCAGGCTGCTGGAAGCAGGCCATGAAGTACTGCCATGTCACAATCCAAGACATGGCAGGCAGGCGCGCGCACACACACACACACACACACAAACACACACACACACACACAAACAAACAAACAAACAACAGCCAGTTTAAGAGCCACTGAAAAAAGTCATGGCAGAAAGCCCCTTAGCCATGACTCTAAGATGGATTTACCATACTGCATGCACAGACCTGGCACACACAGAACACCAGAAAGCTTGCAAAGTCCTCTGAAGGTAAGTCCCTTCAGTCGGCGGCCATCTTGGTGACACCTTTGAGAATAAGTGCAAGGGCAAGCCATCTCCAGATTGGCGGGTCATTCTTAGACAGTGTACTGTGTGAATCCCTCTTTAAATCTGAGTTGAATGATACCAAAGTCTACACGTGGATCACTCAAATAAGGATATTATTTACATCTGCCATTTCCTCACTATGTCTATGACAACATTTGTGGCATGGCTATCACCATAGTGTCAGAGATAAACAAAGTAAACAGAGTAAACAAAAGGCTAACCGTCAGTCATAGCCCATCTGACGATGCGATTGGCTACTTTCACCGCAGGGCAGGACTTTAAGTTTCTCAACTCCAGCATCTTTGTGTTATACATGACTACTATACAATTCTTTGGGAGGACTCAACTGCTCTGCTCTAGGTTAATGGAGGCTGGCGCTTTCTCTGATGGTCCTAACAAAGAAAATGCATGAGATCTATTGAACAAGAGGAGAAACTATTTCTGTGGAGCAATTTGCCTAAATATAAACGTCATCCTCACACCATCCCCCACCAGAAAAAAAAAGAAAAAAAAAAAGAAAAAAAAAAAACTGCCATTGGCCTTTTACCATTGGAGTGGCAGCGGACATTATCCGAATATGAAGTGATGTTTTTTTCCCTGTCTAAAAGGCCTCGCTTTATTGACTGGGAAAAAATAACCTTGTCTGGCCTGTCTCCAATTACAATGCCTAAAATGGCAGCCTGAAATGCAATTCCTATTGATTAGAATCTCATTTAACAGTCCACTCGGCAGGATGTCATGTTGGAGAGGAAGAGCGCCCCCTTGAGACTGTGCTGAGACTTAGTAAGGACAGTGAAATGGAGAAGGCAAAGTCATGGCTAGAATACCAAAGAGAATTGTGTTTGTGTGTGTGTCTTTCTTGGTACAGAAACAAAGAGGGATAAATGTAAGAAGGAAAGGAGAGACAAGAAGATGAAAACAGTTGAGAAAAAGAAGGGAGAAGAGAAAAAAGATGAAAGTTATAACATGGAGGAGAGAAGAAAAGAAAGAGTCCAGAGGACTGAAGGAAGGAGAAAAAAAGAGAGAATACATCCTCTTTTATGGTGGCATGGCGATCAGGCGTGATCAAATGGCCTCAGGATGCGAAGCGATGTGCCCCAGTTCCTCTCCAGCTGGTGGCAGAGGACAATCACATGGCTCTTCTGGGTGAAAAACGCTTCAAGACTCTACTTGGTTCAGACATTCACTTCTGACGGTAGTAAAATACGTATACATAAAGTATCTCCCGGGCACATAAAAGCTCCTGCCCCGCACCTAAAAAAAAAAAGCTGACTGCCATTGTTTGGACTTGTTACCCATGAGAGAGCATTACTTTTAAGTCTCAAATCTATGATAGAATTAGCAAATTAGGAATGAAAGAAGTGAAAGGAATAAGAGAGACAAAGCAGAACATCTTTAAGAATAGCTGAAGTCTTCAATAAGACAGGAAAACAAAGAAAAAAAATGTTCTAGGTGACTTGAGTGGTTCATCATAGTTGTAATTACAAATCCTGCCCGTAATTCCTCCTTGGTGTCTAATGAGAGTGAAAAATCAGGTGTTTAGCCAAGAGGCCACAGCCATGGTCATGTGATTAAACATCTTGCCAGGGGAGCCAATCCAGACGCTGCCTTTGCAAATGTGTGTTAACTGTTATAAATGGTAAGCCGTTCGAGTAAAGCCATCTGCTAATGTGCAACAAATGAATCATAGGACAAGGGGGCTTAAGCCGACCTCGCCTTCTCTTCTGTCCGTCTTTTCCTTTTTTTCCCCTCCTCCTTCTTATTTCACTTCATTTCATCTGCATGTCTCTCTCTTTTTCTCTCTTTCTCTCTGTCTTTTTTTTAATTCCACCCTACACGCCGCCGAAGCTAACGCTAGGCTGCCCAGCGGTGGGAAATTTAAATTAGCCTTTTAATTAATTATGCATGCC
>JAGFZM010005068.1:0-5000 GCA_017657215.1 Limnothrissa miodon | reverse complement strand
TATTTCAAAAGGCAGTGAATGCCAAAGAAAATATCTGTCTGGAGGTCCATTACAAGACAATTTACACAGTTTGAAATGTCTGTTTGAAACTTTGGATGGAAACTGTTTACTAAGGAATATAGACCTTCAACAGAAATACTGCAGCATATTCATACAATAGACAAAAATCTTTCAGACAGCTGTAAGTGCATAGAAGTTGAACTGAACAGTGGTCATTCACACATCATTTACAACATAATAGTTTAATTGGCTTATCAAAATAAAGTGTCTAATAGATTTGAGTGCTAGCTCTCAATAATTGCTATGATTTCATTTTACCCCGTTCAAAAAAGCATGTAGACATGAAATACTAGGCACAAAATAAAGAGAAACCCAACAGCTTCAGGGGTGAAAGGTCCCACTAAATCAATAATAATGCAAATAGACAAATATCATTGGGAGGCTCAACAATATATCAAAGGGAAGACAGCATTCAAAAGATAATCTTCTCTTTTGCCCAGGGTCATCGTTTCCACAAAATTAACTACTGCAGTCTACCAGTCATCCGTCTTGAGGGGTTACTGAAGTGTATATGGAAATGATGCATGATTAAAATCACATGATTAAAATCTACTTGTACGCACTGATTTTTGTAACATGGGATCTACACTTAGCCTTGAAACTGTAGAACATTAGTCCTCTAGAAAATTCATTTGACGACATTTGAAGTGCTAATCTTTTCATTTTCTCCTTCTCTCCCAGCCTAGTCATGGCCTTGGGTGGCCCATGTATGTGATCTTCTGTTGGTGTTTCACTAGGCTTTCTTTCTCTTGTGTTACCCCCATCTCCCCCCGCTGATGTCAAGCACATGCTCCATAAATATCCTTCCCACACTGGCCCCATAACTCAGCAGTACAGCGGAGAGGAGGAAGAGAGGAGAGAGTTTGCCATGGCGTCCCCTTTCCCCTGACCTCCGCCATGCTGGCAGGATAAGCGCAGCAACGCAAACTGTCCCCGCCACCCTCCCCCATGCTTCTCCGGTTCAACCCTCGGCTTGGCAAAACTGTCAGTCACATTTAAACTCAAGCCAAGGAGCCCGCCGTGGCAAATGCACAAAGGCAGCCCTGCCTTCCTGTAAACATGTGTGCGTATATGTACACATTTAGTTTAGTTTCAATTTCAGATGTGCATGCTATGATAGAAATGATATCTCCACTGTCATCAACAAAAGGGCTTTTCAGACACAGCCCCTTTGCTGCCGTCGCCGTGTCTCGCACAGAGCAAATGCTGTGTTCAAACGAGACGTCTAACAAGCTCTATTTCCTGTCGTCGTGGAAAAAAATACAATCTTTTGATTAAGAGGTGCGTATGCGGAAAAAAAGTATGCCTACACGTTTTTGATTGACAAGGCTTTAGAAGAAACAGGGGGAGGAAAAAAACATTTCCTTCACGCTGTCGCATTGTATGCCTTCCTTTTCACGGCCGTGTGCTTTGACACATACATTTGTTTGCCTCATTAGACCAGCGCTGTTGCAAAGAGTAGACTGTCTCATTGAGCTCCTCCACTGGGGTGGGCTGGAGGGGAGGACAAACACGTTTGACCTTAAGAGGGACAGAGGTGAGAACCTTCACCCAAATTGTGGGCAGATTACATCTCGGATTTAATTGCTGTCTGTAGTCGAAGGGGAATTTACATAGCGTTATCGGGACATCAGGGTGACTCCTTGCATATTCCAAGAGACCGAGCGGTTTCGGCGAGGGCGTACGTCAAGGTTTCCTCTCTCTGCACACGGGGGCTGTGTGATTTTCGTGTAATACTGCTGCAACAAATCCCCACCCAACGAGCAACTTAATCCTGTAATTATGCCCAAGACCACTGATGTTCCATTAGAGATAAGGCTGTGAGCCTACCTCTCTACATCTCTCTTCATCCCTCACTTTCTATCTCTCCCTCACTCACACTCTCCTTCAGCACAAATCAAATCCCAAATTCTATTCTAGTAAATAGGCAAGATTTTTGATTTCGAGCAGATGCAGAGATCTGCCCTTGCCTTTTAGTCGAAGCTCTCTTCAAACAAACCCCAAATAGCTAATTGTTTGATCAGTGGCTTGTTCCGCTTTCCATTTTCCACCATCATACAAGTTTGAAGACTTGCCCTCTTGCCTAATGACAAGAACATGAAAGTAAAGAGAGAGAGAAACGCATTTCCATGCATACCAATCAGGACACTTGTCATTTGAATTCAATGCCATGAATAAGCAGCGTCATTACCGACTGATTCTCGTCCGTGCTACTGTGATATTAGGGCGAAATGCGATGATCTCTCCAAAAGCTCCTTGATGAAATGAGCACTTGATAGGAATACTGAGTTCCCCCAGTGCCACCTTGGGCTCGGTGGCAGGTCTGTATATTCTGTGGACGGCATTTGCCATGCTTGACATGAGCCTATTTTGAATGGCTCTTTGCAGTAATAAGGTCGTTTGTCTTGTGCTGGAGGGAGAGGATCCATAGTTGTCATAGTGGGCGCCGAAGATGGATGCGATGGATGGGGGACTGCGCGTTAGTGAAAATGTTCTTCCTCCCTCCCTTTCCGTGTCTCTCTCTTTCTTTCTCCCCTTTTTTCTCCCTCTTTTACACACATACACACACACACACACACACACACTTTCTCCTTTTCTATATCGCCATTTCCCTTTCATTTCTCTAAATCTCTCTCTCCCAACCAAAGATATATGTGAAAAATATTTACAATTTTCTCAGTTGATTCTGATGAAAAAACATGGCACAACATAGCATAGAGTGTTTACCGTCACCCATTGTTAAGCTGCAAAGCATTGACTGTTTCTGTAAGGGCATATCTGTACAAATCCACATATTTCAGCTCAGGTAAAGCAAGAACATTCAGCTCCTTGGACAAAGACTAACCCTGTGTAGGAGCAAGTAGACAAGGTTTGAGTCATATTGTGTCTTTCTGAGCCTGTCTTCCTCAATCACCCGGATTTGCAGGAAACTGCAGCAGCACAATATTAGATTATTTACCTCCTGGGTTCCTTCAACATAGACAAGATCTAATTCATTGTGAGAGGATCTTCCATCTTTAAAAGAATGGGCGTATAGGTTTTTTTTTCCCCTTTCTCTCTGCCAGCTAATGCACTAGTCATCAGTCTCTCCCGCCATCTTTTGTTTTCTCTTCAACAGCCATCTCTCTTTCATCTATATGGAGGAAAATGAAGGAAGGATTTTGTGGTCGAAGTGTTGCATTTTCCCCATTACACCTTTCCGTTACTTTCCTATCTCTCTGATCACACAGCTATTCATAGTGGAGTTACTAATGCAGCCTACAATTAAACAGCATTCTCATCAAGAGATGGCTTCAACTACAAAGCACACATATTGCTTACCCTCCACCTAGACACCCGCCCACTTAACTACCATTCCACCAATCATCTTTCACCTCTTGCATGGTCATCACACAGTAAAACTCCTCATGATGGTTAATATTATAATTCCCATGGATCTTCCATGAGAGTGAGGGAGGGATGGAGAGAGAGAGAGAGAGAGAGAGAGAGAGAGAGAGAGAGAGAGAGAAAGAAAGAGAGAGAGAGTTTTCACAGCTATGGTGGGAATCCGATTATCATACAGAAATCAGAGTTACCATGGTAACGGAGGATCTTGCATGGTGTGAAGACTTTTTTTGTGAAACACAAATATGCCCTTAACACATTCTAAAATATGGAAATATATTAAGTCAGTAGACAGCTTGTGAAAGAGTGGAGGTTGTTTTTTTCCCTCCATTTCACCTAATGTGTAGAAAGCTGCTGTGGGCTTTGATTGTTGCATATTACGAAATAAAAAAGGTTTTGGTTTTACTTAAAAATATCTTAAGTGAACACAAAGTATATCTACAACTCCTGAAATGCAGCTGACATTTTGTGAACCATGACTTCAACTTTAAATGACACGCTTAACGTAAACTATCCACGAATTAAGACAACACCTGTGTACATCAGATTTGTGTACAGTATGAATCATGCCCTTCCCAAGAGCAGCTGTGCCAGGACCACATGCAACCACACATCTCACTCATCATCAACACCATCCTCTTAGCCTGCCTGACTTGCAGCACGTACGCAGTTGCCTGGTCAATCGCAGACACCAATGACTTTGGCAGAACTGGGATCTCCAGATATAACTCGAGATTAGTAATGAGCCCACACCAGACACACACACCAGACACACACACCCAAACAATACACACATACACACCAAGCCAAAGAGCGAGCTTCGACGTCACACTGCTAGTATTTAGTTCTCGATTAAGTCCGAGAGTGACGTGAGAAGTGCTTTCACTCTCTCTAACTCCCTTCTCACATCCGCTTGGAAGGGTGAGACTGCGAGAGACCAAGTGGGAGAAAGTGAGAAAGGAGTGGCTTGTTGAAATCCGACTAGCAGATAAGATAATAGGAACTCTTTTACCTTATCCCCCTACAGCTCTCCGATTTGCCACACCTTCTTTAGAATATATAGTCTCCATCTCTTCCTGCATCTCTCCTCTTCTCGCAAAACTTCACAATTCTCAGTGTTCAGCACCCTCTCCACTCATCAACAGTGAAAAGCAAGAATTGAGTGACAGACTCAGGTGATGGGTGGAGGGGGGGTGCGCGGGGGGGGGGGGAGGGCCCGGCCCAGTCTCCCAGGGATGGAGAGGCAGACGACAGAGGCAATGAGTGGGGAGTTGTGATGGTGGTGGTGGGTGGTGGGGGGTGGGGTGTGAGAGCGTACCGGGCCCTTCTCCTGAGGAGTCTGTGTGGAGGAGATAAATGAAGAGGGAGCCGCTTCAGGAGAGCCATGCAGCACAAAGCCACGGCCCATCCGTGGACGCACGCACAAGCCTTATCTTATTACGCTCTCCCACGGCTGAGAGGGAACTTGGTACCTCTACACATCTCTGTATTTCTTTTTTCACTCCCTCCCTCTCTCTCTCTCTCTCTCTCCTTCTAATGCACTCTCTCAATGGGCC
>JAGFZM010005065.1:0-21954 GCA_017657215.1 Limnothrissa miodon | reverse complement strand
AGGAAGTGTGTATTTGTGTGTGTGTGTGTGTGTGTGTGTGTGTGTGTGTGTGTGTGTGTCTGTGTTTGTAATTATCCTCTTACTCTCTTCACCACTCGCACTGCCTATAAATTCAGCCATGTTGTCAGGCGATGGGGCTTGTGTTGTGATCTGAATAAGAGAAGGGGTGTAAGTGTGCCAGTGCCTTTACACAGCCAGGGGCCATTTAGCGCTGTGTGATAAGGAATAGGCTCCTCAGTGTCCATTAGCTTAGTAGATGGGGCAGGCTGCAGCTCCACTCTGGGTGAATGTGATATGATGGACTAAATATTTTTGTATGGCTGCCAGCATTTTGCCACACACACTATGGGCCAGATTTTCAAATTCAATCTCGCATAGTCTGAAGTCTAAAACGCAGTTCTCTTTGGGGGAGGGGCCAGCGTAGAACGCTATATTGCCTGTAGGAAAAGTGGACATCGCGCCTGGCACATAGTTGAAATGGGTTGTCTTAAATGAGTAAATTAGTCATGGGTGTGTTTGGGGCGTAGCATGTTACAAACCAATAACAGTTCACACTCTCATTCCCTTTTAAAGTCCGGTGCAGGGTGAATCCCATGTTCAATGGCGTATTATGTGTTATGATGGCGCATTATACTTGTCGAAATGTTTTCATGTTAAGAAAGAGGTGAAGGCATGGGAGATTTCCAGTATAACCAAAATATTAATTTAAATGATGTTCTGGTGGTGTAACCTAATATGTACAGTCTTGTTTCTTGACAAACTCGCTTGAAAGGTGTATTGACATCCCTATGTGTTTGCCACTGGTCAAATAACCCTTCTGTTACTTATTAATTCTCAGTGCTTACTGCAATCAACTAAGGTTTGCAAATATTATATATTTTAATAAAATAACCATGGTGTGATGTATGTGATGTACATTTGAATTTTATATTTCGAGGACTGGGCTGCTGCTTGCTCCTGCTGATGAAAGAAGCAGCCTGTGCCTGCACTCTTCCATATCCCAAAGCCCTAAGCGCCCGTAAAATAGCCTTTGAACAATACGCAAATGATTCCTGACCAGGTTTTTTCTAGTCAGTGGCGAATTCACTTTTACGTCTTGTGAAATAGCAAATTTGCGCTATGCGCCGCACTACACCCCTTCTTTTCACTGACACGCCCGACAGAATACAAAGCCATCTGCTATCTTGAGAACGTACATTTCTGGCGGAAAAAAGAATGATGCGCTCACACAAAATAGCAATGATAGGTTACGCAAGTCGCGAAAGCACTGTGCGCCGTGTGCATTATTGGGCCCTAAGACAAACACACGCATAAAGAAACATACACACTCAGTGAAATAAATCCATATACAACCAATTGTTCTCATTTCATTTTTTTTCTGCTGTGTGCGTCACCTTATTCTCTCCGTCACATTTACACTAACGCGCGCATACACACACACACACACAAACACACACACACACACACACACACACACACACACACACACAGTGGATGGATAGCATTGATCGGAGCCTGCTGATGGCTTGAGGTTTATGGCTCAGTGAGCAGTCTCAACCTCTGACACACACAGGCAGACACACACACACAGACACACACACTTGCAGACACACAGAGGGAGACAGGGGTGGACTGTAAGAGGGTGGGGTGTGGGGGTCTGACAGATAGTCCTGCAAAGTCTATGGCTCAGTTAGCAATCCACAGGACTCATGTTTTTTTGTCAGTGGAGCCAATAGTCACCAACCGCTTTCATCCATCACTGACAACCCGACCTGCCACAGGAGAGAAACACACACACACACACACACACAGATACATAGACACTCATTCAAGTATACACACAAAGGAACACAATCAAAGAAAGTCACCCAAAACCACATAAGCCCCTTTAATTCGAATGTCCAGTAGAAAATGGCTTGTAGGTTGTGAGTGGTGGGATAGTAGGATATCTCAAAATCTACTAGTCATAATGGCTGGTGATGGAAAAAAAAGTTCAATAAGAGCCCTGGATGTGTGTGTGTGTGTGTGTGGTATGAGGCTGGTTGTGTTTGTGTGGTGCTAGTAGTGTGTGTGGTTGGCTTGTGTGGGAGTGTGTGTGATGTGCGAGGCTAATCGTGTCTGTGTGGTAGGCCTATTGTGTGTGTGTGGTGCAAGGCTAGTTATGTGTGTGGTGAGCATTTAGTAGTATGTCTGTGTGTGTGTGGGAAAAGTTTTGTGTGTGGTGTGGAGCTAGTTCTGTGGTGTGGAGCTAGTTATGTGTACGTGGTGTGGAGCTAGTTGTGTGTGTGGTGTGGATCTAGTTGTGTGTGTGATGTATGTGTGGCGTGGATCTAGGTGTGTGTGTGTGTGTGTGTGTGTGTGTTGTGGAGCTAGTTGTGTGTGCGTGGTGTGGAGCTAGTTGTGTGTGTGGTGTGGATCTAGTTGTGTGTGTGTCTGTATGCGTGGCGTTGATCTAGGTGTGTGTGTGTGTGTGTGTGTGTGTGTGTGTGTGTTGTGGAGCTAGTTGTGTGTGGTACCGGTTTCCTGTATTTGGTGGGTCCTTGTAGGAAGCACAGGGACTCAGTCCCTCTTGAGCTCGCTGAGTCCCACCCGTGTGTGTGTGTTTGTGTGTGTGTGTGTGTGTGTTTATGTGTCAGTGTGTCCCACCCTCCTGCCTCCATGGCAGCATTGCAGGGGTATAAATCTTTGAAGAACTGCAGCGAGTGCGTCATATGGGCCCACCCGCATCAGCACACATGCAGCCCTTCAGAGCTATGTGCGCGCACACACACACACACACACACACACACACACATGGGTGTGTAAGAATTCTGGCATCTGTGAGTGTGTATATTTTTTTAGGGTGAGAGTGTTAGGCCAGTGAACCTTTCATCACAGCAAACAAGAACATAATGATTTTAGTCTCCACCAACTATAGCACAGCAATCCACAGGCATGAGAAATTAGTTCTATGATTTAAAAAAAATAATCATTAAAAAGAAACAGAATACAAAGAACAGTTAACACTAAATTAATTGAAGTAAGGACATCAAGTTCCAAATTCTAAATTGATGTATGCGCCTTTGGAAGTTTAATGATGTACAGCTGGGTTGAACTGGAACGTAATGTTCTGAGGCTATTTTCTACTTGTTAATTAATACTTTTTTTTACTTGTTAATTAATACAATTTTTTTTTTCTTTTTTGGAAAATTGCCAGCCTTCTTTCTATGTTGCAGCATCATTGCCTGACCATATAATTCACAGCAGAAGCCATTGATTTTGTCAGTAAGCGTCCAATTAGCAGCTAGAATCCCTGTCGAATGGCCTCTTGACTGGATTGCTAGACTGCTCGTGTCGGGGCCCTCAGACATGGTTTACAGGAAGTGACTCATCACTTTGTCTGCTCGGAGGCGGAACATAAGGCCGGTGGCATTCCAATCACATCCCTGGCTTGTTTCACAGGCAACTGAGGACAGGGGAATGGGCATGGAGGTGTAGCCGGATTGGATGCGAGGTCTGCTTAATCTCAGACCTTTATTCATGGCTACTGTGTGATTAGTGGGTTCACTGATGGAGAGGGAGGAGAGATGATTATGTGTCATGTCACCACCTCAACTGGATGTGTCATGATGGTTTGTCGGGTCTGAAGTAATTAGAATACTCTCAGTAGGCTATCATGAGCAACACATGCACAGCAGTGAGAGCCTAACAAACAATACAAAACAAAACAAAAACAAACATATTTGCAATATAGTTTAGTGTAGTGTGTGTGTGTCTGTGTGTGTGTATGTGTGTTGTACCTATTGGTAAGTCAGGCCACAGCTATGTGTCTTACTCAAACAGGAGAGTTAATCAAACTAACAAAGATAAGCAGAATGGGCTTCATAATTGTCAAGTCTTTATTGATATGTGCCATACAGCAGTTGAAGTCAAAGGATAGTATGAACTACATTCAGTTACAATGGTTTCCTTTTTTCCCCCAAATGTTCTTACATCAGATACAGTCGTATGGTAGATTGCTAATGAAGAGAGAGTGTATGACAAAGATTGAGTATATACTGAACACATCCATAGCAGAAACCACACACTACGCAGACACTGCCAGATTCAAGAGCGGCTGGTGTGTTAAGGCAATTCAACAAACTACAGCATTCATTCTATAGAAACAGTATGCAGAATTGGTTTGTGGATAATGTTATTGTTTTTTGTATGTGTATCACTGGTTTGTTTTGTTTTTTTTTTCAGAAAAGGCAGAGGACAACAACAAGCGCTGTTGATTGTTTCTTTAAGGAACGTTGGTTGTACATGCATTACAAAAAATATTTGGCAGTGCGTGCAGTCTGAGTTGCTTTGTTTGTTTTCTTTTTGCTGTTGTTGCTGTTCTTCTTTTTTGGTGTTACTTTACATTAGCTTTTAAAACAACCTAGACATTTGATCTTTCCGCTTTTATACTGATGTTGCTTCTGAATTGGCTGCACAACCTGAATAGCTGTTCAAGTGGGAGCCAGTTTTGCGGGGAAATCAGAATTCCAGGGCAAAATTCCTGATTTGCCTGAATTTCCTACAAGAATAAACAGACAAACAAACAAGCCTTCCAAGCAACTCACCCATCAGGTGTCACAGAGGAAATGTGCTCGCACAAATGTATAATCTTCCAGCTGACACCCATAAAACCAGTATTATTGTGTTACAACCAGACCAGCTTTCCTTTAGTACAATCAACAAGTGTGCAACAATTGCAGCGCATCACTGCCTGTTGTCAAGACCTGTGTAGAAGGCTGGAAAAGAGTGTATGTGTGTGTGTGTGTTCGTTATCTGGCAGTGCAAGGAGGCTAAAATGAGAAGAAGCTGCTACGTATGGGGTGTGTGTGTGTGTGTGGTACTTTGTCACAGTGAGTGTGAGAGGTGTGCCCCCATAGCTCCTGAGGGTAGTTGGCCTGATGCCTATGAAATGCTTGTTGCTTTTTTGGCTTCCTTTGGGACTTGGTGCTAAGGCTTATTAATGGACTAGACTAGATGGTCTGATTCTTCAAAGTGTGCTTGAGGCATCCCACTAAATACTTGTACTTTTGTGCATACAATTCTGTCGTCACATTTGGCCCCTAATTAACAAATATGTGTTGATTTTGTTGTTGCTGTTCTTTCTCAATTTCTATCTTTTCTTAGAAAAACATTCTGACTGAGAATCAACAGTCCATGCATTTGTGCTAATCAACGTTCACATTTTTAACTTAATCTGAAACTGCTTTCTCCTTTCTTAACCTGCATAATTTCAACGTTCACATTTTTAACTTAATCTGAAGCTGCTTTCTCCTGTCTTCACCTGCATAATTTCCATTTCTCTGGATCTCATCCCTTTAGTCACAGCAATCCTGTTCCCTACACTTTGAAAAATGATTTGACATGAAGTCCACACTGCGTGGTTTACGCGTTGAAACATTAAGTGCCCTGAATTTTTTTTGTTTACTTTCAACATGATCACACAAGCGCTCAGCAGCATTGTGGCATAAGAAGGCAACATTTAAACCCAGTGGCTAGCAGTAACATCCTTAGTTTTACTCTTGTGACTAGCTAAGCCTAGCCCAGCTGGCTAGCTACAAGCACATAAGGAATGGGCCTATGATGAATAAGGAGGACCGAGCAGGCCGTCAAGGCCTGACCATGGGGTGCGGAGAGAAATGTGTGAAATGGCTCAATGATAGTCACCATGCAAACATGAAATATACATCATGCAGAGTTGATTACTATGCTGGGATTTGTCTGGCTTGCACTAATCTAGTTCCTAAAGAGAGGGCAAGAGGTTGAGGATCACATTATTGGTAACCAAGAGCAACCTTGGAGAGGAATTTTGTCTTTGAATGTTGTTTTGTTTTTTTAGGAAGCATTACCAAGTCTGGTAACAATGTGCTTCCTTATAGTGACTATACTCCCAGGACTTGGGACCTGTATTACCGTGGTGTGGACCGGGACAAACAGACAGATGAGACTGGCGTGTCTGTAAGGCTATTTTTTTGTCTGCAGTGTGTGTCTCTTCAAAAGTGCATTGGGTGGGTCATTAAGCTCTCCACAGGGTTAAAAGGCCGCACCCATTCAGCTAGAAATTCAGCCACAAGGAATCACGTTCATATCCCCCACTCAAGCTTCAACACTGCACACTCACTTTCCCATGACAGCTCAGCAGGGTTATAATTTTAAAAACCTAGCCTCAGAGAAAACCTGAACATTTGAGCCTTTCAACTGTTGCCATGCAGAATACGGTAGTCCGGTGGGTTGATATCATTGTGCACTGGGACATGAAAGACGCACTTGCACAAACATTGCGTGTGTCGAACAAATGCACCCAACACGCAAACGCAAAGAATAGAGATGTGTCATCTGGAATGTGTGTTAGCACTAACTGTGGTGGCCATTGGCAGTGCCCTTAAGTTGTTGACATCTAATGAGAGCTGGGGGCCCCATATGAGACCTCGACCCCCCAATGTGTGAGAGGATAAGGGAAGAGTTGTAATGTAAGTCCCTATCAGCTCAATGTGCCCCTGACATTAGTGTTCGGGAGAGTGCAGAACGCTTAGAGTTAGACAGACTAGTGTCCTTTATCAGAGACTATAAGAGAGAGATACAGAGAGAGAGAAAGTGGTTAGTGGAAAGTGAACTTGTACACAGTTGGATTCCTCTCTGAGACAACCCCTGAGGAAAAAAAGGAAGGAATGAGAAAAAGGACAGTGAGAGGCGGAGAGGAGAGGTGAAGAGGGGGGGGGGGGGGGGGGGGAGAGGAAAGAGGGCAAAATTGGAGAAGAAAGATCAGAATAGAGGAAAAAAGAGATGGTGGCATTTTTTTCTTTTTCTTTTCTTGTTGCTGTTTGTCTTCTCTAGTTCTTCTGGCTGGTGGTGTTCATGTCACTGGTGTCATTCTTCTCCATCTTCTTGGTGGAGATGATGGTCTCCTCATACGTCTCCCGCTTGCTGCTGGACTTGTTCTGCTGCTGCTGCTGGTCCTCATCCTTGTCCTTCTTGGTCTTGCTGGAGCTGACCGAGCTGCTGCCACCTCCACTGCTGGTGTACATGCGGGTCTGGTAGCTGTAGCTCTGGCTGCCAGAGGAAGGCATTGGGAAGTTGATGCCAGTACTGATGCGAGTCTCCTCTCCTTCCAGCAGTTTCCTAAGGACAGAAGAGAGGGCCATGTGTGTGTGAGAGAGAGAAGGCGAAGAGGTGTTTTTTGGGGGGCAGTTGTTAATGAGTATGAATAAGGGATGTGAAAGAGTGTGTAAGAATAAGAAGATATAATGGTTAGAGGTGTAAAGATATTTAACATAAAGGATAAGCTGTATGTAGTACAATGCTGTGATATTTACATGACAGCTTAATTTTTTTTTCCGTGGTCCAGTTCTATAAAACTTAGTTTGGCACAGTAGGCCACTTGTTATGCACACATGTGTTTATGTAGATGATAAACTATAATCAACTCTGTACCTGTAGGCAGCAATTTCAATATCCAGGGCCATCTTGACATTCAGCAGGTCCTGGTACTCCCGCAAATGGCGAGCCATCTCACTCTTAGTGGTCCTCAGTTCATTTTCCAGCTGGGCAATAGACTCCTTTATGGTGAAACAGACAGACACAGAGAGAGAGAGAGAGAGAGAGAGAGAGAGAGAGAGAGAGAGAAGTAGTGTAGATAGAGAGAGAAGGCTGTGATGTCATTTTTGGGTGTGAAGTTGGCTGCTCTGTGTATGAATAATTAATCAGATTAATCTCAGGCCAGTGGCTTCTCTTTCTGTGACTGGATGAAACCTCTTTGTTATTGTAGGCTTCATGTTGTACGCTACCTGCTTATATCACTGTTGACATTTACTGTTATTAAATGTATCTATATAATATATACATAAAGATATATATATCTTTGCATCTTTCTGTATATCCACATACAGTATAAATGCACTATTTTTTTTACACCATCTTTCTGTATATCAATATATACAACACAAATATAATTTTAATCTTTCTTAGGGAGGGTATTTCTATGTGCTTCACTAAAAGTAATAGTTTTTTGTGGTCTCCAAGGAGATAAGAGATAATTACACAACGCCAAAAAATCTCATAAATGTAAAATAAATGTAAAACCTCTTTGAAGTGTTCATTTAACATTGCATGGAACGGTACCAAAGCTGCTTGACCTTGGGTCATAGGCGCACGTCCCCAAAGCACTGATGGCCGCGAACGCGCACTTATCAGCACCATGGACAGAGAATTCTCATTACGCCCTATTGACCTTAGACTGAGCTTTCAACGCCTGATTCGCATGCCTTTGTTGCCGGGATCGAAAAAGATTTTATAAACTTTAAGTCATTGGCATATTGTTATTGTAGTTTTTTGTTATCCTATTGTATCTTATTGTCATGTCAGGTTTCCCCACTTTGCCTCTATTTAGGCCAGACACAGAGTATGAAGGCTGGGAAGAGTACGTTGCCCAGACGTTGTATATAGGCTAATTCCCACATTTGTAGGTTATTCATTCCATTTGTTTTAGACTATGCCGTATGCAAAACAGGTAAAGAACATTTAGTAATCAAAGTTATCTCACCTGGTAGCCCATGATCTCCGAGTTGTGCCTGTCCTCCATTTCATGGATCTGCCTTTCCAGGGACTCGTTGGTTCCCCGCAGGCTCTCGATCTCGATGGTCTTGGACTGCAGCTGCCTCCGGAACTCGTTGATCTCCTCGCGGCCGGCACGGATGGCTTCATTGCTGCGGTTTGCCTGCTCACTGAGATCGGCAAACTTGGACTTGTACCACTCTTCGGCTGACTGCAGATTCCTAGCTGCCACGCAGTCATACTGCTCCCGGATCTCCTTGAGGGCAGAGGTGAGGTCGGGTTTGGCCACCTCCATCTCCACAGACACCTGCGCTGCCTGGATCATGTTCATCAGCTCGGCCACCTCCTCCTCGTGCACTTTTCTGAGGAAGTTGACCTCGTCCAGCAGGGACTCCACCTTCTTCTCCAGGTCCAGGCGCACCATGGTGGCGTCGTCCACATCCTTCTTGAACACCTTGAGCGTATCCTCCGCCTGCTCGCGGGCGCGCACCTCATCCTCATACTTGCCCCTGAGTTTCTGCAGGTCGTCCTCAATGTTGTCGCGCTCGATCATAATCTGAGACTTCTCGCCATTGAGCTCTTCAATCTGGGAGCGCAGCTCCCGGATCTCCTGTTGGTACAATTCAGCCAGGCGCGACGGCTCGGTCTGCCTCTGGCGCAGCGTCACCAGCTCCGTCTCCAAAACTTTGTTCTGCTGCTCGAGGTTGCGAACTTTCTCGATGAACATCGCAAAACGGTCATTAAGACCCTGCATTTGCTCCTTCTCATTGGTACGGATGATTTTAAACTCATTGTTGAGCACAGAACTTTGAGTCAGATCGAAGTTGTCAACCGTCATCAGCGAGTAGTTGGGACGCGCAGTCCTCTTGTAGGAGGTGAGTGAGGATGCATTGCTGCGGGAGAGGGGGTGAGAGCGGTACCCGCTGCGCGAGGAGCTGCTGCTCATCATCCGGGATGGGGAAGAATAGCGGGGGGAATCCCCGAAAATCTTCCGGTAAGAAGAGGCAGAGTAGATATCGGATCCGTAGCTCATCGTGTCGGTAAGGATGAGGGAGCCGAAACACGGCTGAGTCTTCTTTTTATACCGGGGCGCGCGCCAATCAATAATTGACTGGAGCTGATGCCAAGGCACAACCTGTCTCGCTGCAGATGTGTAAGAAGAGCCCTGCCCCTTCCTAAAGACGTCAAGCCTATCCAAATCCACCTTGCACGAGTATTCCAGTGGCGCAGTGGCACACTTGCACTATATACCATACTCTACGTTGGTAATGTATATGCAGCGCAGCAGGTAGATCTGGGTGGAACTGTCCGTTTTGGTGCAGTGCTGATGTCAGCGAGAAAAAAATCATCTGGACGCTCAGTCATTCTAAGAGCACACTCGGCAATTCAAAGCTCGACTGGACTCAAATCAGACGAAATATCATATCATATTAATATTCTGAACACTTGAATGTGAAACTTTGGTTTCTTCAGGTAATATCCTAACTTGTTTTAGCTACTATTTGTTAAAACTGAAATTGTAAAACATAGCCTAACCTCGATATTACGCTCAGAAAACGTGTTTTGATCTTTTATATGGCGAAACATGCCCTTATAGCTTAACCGAATTCTCTCTTCATGCAGAATGCATCCAGCAGCAACTGATTTTCAAAATAAGGGTGATACTGACCTCTGTTGGCGAGATCAGACATGCATCTCTGAAGCGATTTAGGAAATGCGCCGTGACCAGACTTGTTACTTTGTTGTCATAATTTTCTAAACCAGTCTACGGTTGGCCTAAATCAATGGCTTGACAGAATTGTCAAAGGTGTGAAAAACAACAGAAAATCTATAACGATATCGTGTTGTAGCCTATCCGTAGGGTAGGCCTAGAATTTGTTGAGGGGAAGCAGTGAATGAAGACAATTAGTTTTCCTTGACGTTTAGGCTGAGGACGCCGATTCAAGCAAGGGCGTAGGTTTGGTCTCAGTTTTGGTAGGGCCCCCCTCTGAAATCTATTTTCAAATAATGACAATAATACAATACATAGGCTACCTAAATATTAGCTACAGTAATTGTGAAAAGACTAAATTATGAGTTTGACTCCGCTTGACAGTCAGTTAGCTTTAACTTTTAATAATAGTCTACAGACTAGGCTCTGTTAACTGCAGACTAGACTACACTAATAACACCAATTAGCCTAAGCCTACAAATTTATACCGGAGATGGTTAACATAATATTCGTCACCTGATTGAACATCGTCATCTCTCAGGGCTGGTTTAGCATATAGGCTGCAACACCTCACAGTAGGAAGGGCTGTACACCTACTCTCTGGGTGCGACAAGATCTTTTTTTCTATTTGCGTGGCACTGTAGGCTAACAACAACAGGAAGAAAATCGGCCAAAATGATTTTCAGTACCAATGTGATGATAAGTTTAACACTTTTCTGAGAATATAGCAAAACGCGCCTGCCTGTGCTTTTGTACTTGCTACATAATTAGCCTACAAAATGCATTACGGCATATGGTTAGCATTTTGCTTCAACTACATGAATATGACCCCCTGTCATCAACCCAATACTGTCATCAACCTGATTGCTATTATCATCTAACGCCACACAACGATTTATCACAGTAAGAAGACGGGTGATAACACTTGCTAAACCAATTCTATGCACTACGTACTCTTTCTGTGTTGAAATAGGTCTGTATATATTTTTTTCTTTTTTGGTGGCATTCTCTAGGCTATATCTTAGCAGATATATATAAAAGCAGAACAAAGTGAGTTTGAATAACCAGGATAAGTTTAACACTTGTCTGAGGACATATAGGTTATCACAGATAACGTTATCAGCACAAAACGAACCTGCGCTCAACTCCTGTAGACAACTTTTCACGATTAATGCAGGCTTTGTCCTTGTGAGTGGAACTTGAACCTGCAGGCGCGTTTGAGCCAATCGGATTGCTAGCACGTCAAAGGAACAAAACTGTCTGCAACTTATTCTGTTGCGTCCTCAAATAAATATGTTAATAAATTCATATTGATATATAAAATAAAATTCGAAATATTGGTAGGGACTATTTTGTCGTTCCAAAATATTGGTTGTGACTTGTCCCTATGGTCCCTATGCAAACCTACGCCCATGGATTCAAGTGACGTCGAATTCACAATTGAAAAATAAAAAGGTTTAAAGGTTGTTTCAGTATCTCTGAACTTTCAATACATCCCTTGACTTAATTGTTCATTACAGTAAGATAAAGCCTAAAACGCAACAAAGTCTTGACATTTTGAAATCACAAGTAAACCTCGTTTTTTACTTCGTTGTGTTCAAATGGTATACCTTTTAAATTAAACAAGTTCCATGTTTCTAGTTGTGACGGGTGTGGTTTAAATTCCAAAGCAGATGCGTAAGGCTAACTGTGTGTCATTGTCAAGACAACAAAATAACTGACCAAATAAGCCAATCAATAATAATAATAGGCTAATAATAATAATAATAATAATAATAATAATAATAATAATAATAATCATCATCATCATCATAATAATGAAAACAAAATCTTGGCTTACTGATCACAAAATCAAGCCAGCACCTACCCCCTGCATCCACAGTAAACTAATGAGTTGAGCTAAATGGGAGTAGCTGGAGGGTTTCATATTCATTAACGGTTCTCCAATTTAGGATGTCAAGAAATATTTGAATTACTACATAGCCTTCCTATACAATGTACAATATGCTGGGCCAATGTTTGTAGTACATTATGTAGGCCTAATTTTATGCCTTGCTTTATGTTTTGTTGCTTCTCATCTAAGAGTATTTTACTCAGTGCTTTACTTAATCAAAATTCTTAATAAATTATTTTTTAAATGTTTTTTATACGTTTTCAGCCCAATTTACCAGAGGTGCCAATAATGTGGAGGTCGCTGTAATTGTCTTAGTCTACACAGCGAAATAACCCCTGCTGAGAGCTTATCTCAGATTTTTCATTCGCTGCCCTCCCATATAATTATATTATCAATGCGTTCGGTAATTAGATGTCTTTCAGTTTCACAACTTTAACAACATAGGAGTCGAGACCATTCCTGATTGGTGGACTTAAATATGCCTCCAAAATATAATTACGAATGGTATGTCTCCAGATTATGAAGAATACAGTCGCAGCATCCTGCCAGCTAGGCGACTTGACTTATTTTATGCGATGAATTACAAGTAAACCCCTCCCCCTTGATAGAGACAAAGCTCCGCCCAGCACCTCGCAATAACTGCCAGCTAGCTCACAAGCCTTGCGAAACAAACCTTGTCATCCCCTGTAGCCTAGTCAGAAGGACAGAGAATAAGCCTCAAGTTACTTAGAGTATCGTATGCTTTTTTTTACGAACCATTCTTCTTCTTTTTCTTCTTCTTATTTTTTTTTGCCGAGCGCATGCCCAAATCTCCAGCCAGTGCAGCTGGTTATCAAAGGAAGGTGAGTATGCGACTCGAAATCAAGCATACTTGTTTTGTTGGAAACCTTTCCTTTGATGAATAAGTGGATGGCCTCTCAAACAAAAGGATTGTTGTTCAGCGCAGACAAATGACACAGCAGTCATTTTCAAACAGTTTGTTGTTTTAACAGTGAATCGCACGTTAATGTCAGCAGTGGTGAGAGTTAGCATTTGAGCCTCAGCTATTTTTTTTGCACAATAACAGCTATCGTATTACCCAATGGAGAATCTAGATTAAGGCAGAGCTGATGTTTCTACATTATCTCTTAAAAGGCATCGGATCAGTGGCTTTGCAAATCACTGTATGAACATCTGGTGCCCTACCTCTCGCTGGATATAAGTTATCGCTTAGTTTTGTTTCTCAACACCTTGACTGTTGTCTCTTTTTGAAATAGTTTGATTTTGTAATTGAGACTTATAACCTCCTTCTTATGTGTGTATTTGTGAGACTTTCTCCAGCTAAAAGTAAGTTTACCAAGCTATAGTCAAATTGGCACGGAAGCAAATTAGGTCAGCCAAAATCTAATGTTAGCGTGTTGTAAGGGGGTGTGGGGTCTGTTTCCCCCAGGAGTCCTCTGTCAATCGTCCATTGTTGTTGAATTGTCTCTCCGCGAGTTTGTTCTACACACCCCAGAGCTATGTGGTTCAAGTTGTTAAAACCTGATGGTTAACAGCTAACACACATGTTGTAACAAGTCGCTTTTGGCTGTGTGCTACTAAGTAATTACCTTCTTATTACTTTTCGACTAGTTACCCAGGCATCTTTTTCCGATAGGGAAAATCGACACCTGTGCGTATTCTCTGATTTAAAGCTAAACTTGTAGCATTAAACTGGCATACATAGGCACTTTTTGACGAGTTGATTTCAAGCTTCCTGGAACTGTTTGCTCAAGAATCACCATAAATAACGGCTTTGTAACCAGCAGGGGTTGTTTAGGTAAACAATTTACTCATTCATTTAATTAAATTAAATTCATTCAGTTGCCCTAACGTTATCTGTTCAAAGCGTAGCCTGCCATGTTTCACAACATAGGCCTACACTCAGTAGTGTCGGTGTAGGAGATCCCGTGTTTTACCCACGACTGAACGTAATATGAGTTGCTGTCGTCACCAACTTAAAGTAGACAACTTTTGTTTCTTCACTCGAATTTAGCCGCAGGCTTAACCTAGTTTTTTCGCTTTACCAAATCGCTCTGGTTTCCTCATCTTGCCTGGGAGCACTGAGCAGTGAACTCCAAAGAGGTCTCCCTCTCTGTTCACCCTATGGTAACTTTTACAAACTATAACGGCTGACAGAAAAATAAATGGTGTCTGCTCAGAACCAGTTCGAATATTGTGAACGTTTGCCCAGCCCCGCTGGTTGATCTCTTGCAAGTCTGCCGAAAACCAAGGGCTCGTTTAGCCTACTTGTTTGTGCATGTCTAGACCAAAATGCTGAGCTCAGCGTATTCATACTTACAGAAGGTGTTGGGTCTGCTGCCTCGTCTTGTCAGACATTTGTAAGGTAGCCTAACCTCATCAGTGAGAGATTTTGTTGATCCACTGTGATATGGGTCCAAAAAAAAAACACAGGGACAAAATTATGATATGGGAGTGGAAATGTCTGGTGAAAATGTCTAAAGGGAGTTTAAGAGGTTATTCATGGCTCAGGTGTAGCCTGCCTAAGATTTACAATTCAGAAAATTTAGATGGGTTGGAATCGGTGAACTACAGCAGTTTTAAATAGGGTGGGTAAGATTACTTCTTCTTTATAGAGATTGTGAAGGTTATATTTGTTCCCACCTAAATGTTTTTCTGTTGCTGTGTTGTGTAATCAGTAAATAATGGCATCAATTTCAATTAATTCTTTTTATCTAATCTCTTAAGAGGAGTCAATTGAGGCATTCAGATGAGAATAGTTTCCTCACATCATGTAAATAGAATGGCCTGATTGCATCATCAGTGGATGATGGTAGTTTTCACCATTGTCACTTAAAACAGACACAGTCACATCACACATTATAGTCACCAGGTCAGAATAGGTTGGGTGCGAGTCAACTGTGTCCCTTTTTGCTTACTTTTTTTTGGCAGACTGAATTGCAAAGACTTGCTCGGAGAAGATGACGACCTCGTGGAGCGATCGGCTGCAGAACTATGCAGACCTGCCGGCCAACATGGATGGCCTTGCAATGAAGAAATACAGGAGAGAGCCCTACCACAGGTGTGGTACCTTCAAGAGAATGACCAGTTTGTGTGTGTGTGTGTGGGTGTGTGTGTGCCTCTATGTGGGCGAGCAAGATTCCGATCATGTATAATACTTGTGTCAGACCTGTGTGTATATGTGTGTGTGTGCACTCGTATCCCTGTTTATGTCTACTTATGCTGGGCTCAAACTACAGGATTCTTGGCCCGATTCTTGGCTGGAACCCCCCTTACGACAATTGGGGGCACTTTCAGTACCCAGGAGGATTGTAAGCGATTTTCGGCTCAGTTTCCTTTGTCGTGTGCGACGTTCTAAGATAGAATTTTCGGGGTTTCAAGACTGACCGATCACGAATCGTAGATATCATGTTTGATAACATGTTTGATATTTACGACTGGAAATGGAATGTTGGGCAACTGTGAGAGTTCTTCGTTGGTCTCTTCGTCTTCGTCTCTTCGAGTCGGTTGCGATTCTCTTGCGGCGCAACCCAACGTCAGAATCGTATAAGATTTTTAAATCGTGTAGTTTGAGCCCAGCATTAGGGTATGATCCATAAGTTTCACACACACACACTCACACCCCCATCCTAATATCTCACCTCTATGTTTAAACCCTCGGGCAGGTGAATAAGGTTATTTATGTTTTGTTCCACATGTCTTCTTATAGCCACCAAGTAGTCTCTTACTGCTGCCCTCCCCTTGTTTCCCCTGTTCTGTGTACTATAATTCAGAGCATAGTATTGCCAGACCAAGGGTCTAATAAAGAATTGTTAGACAGGGAAACCTTCATGGATCTCTTCCAAATAGGTGTCTTCATTTAGCTTTCAAAGCCAAAGAAAGGCCTGTCTCTAAAGGTCACGCGTGGTGGCAAACATTTTACAGTTAATTCATTTGGGACGAGTAGCAGCATCTTGTGGGAGAGCTCTACAACATTCAATTTGATGTTGCATCATATCGCTTTTTTGTCCTTTCAGACGATGAAGAAGCAGAGACAAAGAGAGAAGTGTAGGATTGTGTTATTAATTGAATCAGACCATCTGACTGTGTATTGCAGATAGGTCTGTTAGCGCCCCCTTTAAAATCAGTGGACCTCTGGCAGCCATGTCGTGCTCTGAGCCGCTCCCATTGTTTCCCCCGACGTTAACCGTACGTTTGTCTCTCAGCCACTGACAGGCTGCACGAGAGCTTTAGAAACACTGATGTCTTTGTCAGTGTGTGTGTGGCCACTGTTTACTTGGTCCGAAGTCTTAAATAAATCATGTAACCCCGTAAATGTCAAATGCGTTGCTCCCTCGTAAAATGGATTACAGTGTTTTGGCAGTAACTCAAGCTTGTAATTGGAGTTCTGGACCTGATATAGATAATGCACTGGTATCTAATTATAGGTGAGCCCCCCGCTAACTCCCCACCCTTATCCTTAACACACACACACACACACACAACCAATTTCTCATGTAAATTGTTGCTTGGAAACAGGATCATGAAGCAGACAGTGTTAACCCTTTACCCCTGCCATACTGTGTTGTTCCCCCCACGTGACTTGATAAACAGGGGGCCCTGTGCAATGTTTAACCAGACTCAAAAAGAGTGCTGCGATGGAAAACTTGCCTCCCTGCCCTCTGCTGCTCAGCAATTACGTAACATGCCCTTGTGAGATATGCGATGGATGGGTTTGACACGATGCTCGTGTCCATCACGCTCACCCGCATGCCAGACTGGCGGAGGCGGTGTTGTGTGTGTGTGTGCTGGTGGTGGTGGGGGGGTTGCATCTGTTTTTTTCTTTCAAGCGTCACCCTTCCTTACTTGCATCAGTTGCCTTGCTAGTCTTGGCATCTGACTTTCACACATATATTTTTTTTGAATGCCAGCAGCTTCAATGTGTGTAAAGGCTAGTGAAAGTTTGCAGCTAAACATAACCATTTGTTCCTTTATTATTTTTGTTTTAAGAAGAGCCTCGGCTCACACATTCACACATCTTTCATCCACCCACCTCCACCGAGGTCCTTACGGGGAAATGCAGCAGTACCCAAGGCCAGGTGAATGAATGTCTCAAGGTCTCATGGAAAACACTTTAGTCAGCATGAAATATGATTGGAGTATTTCATCAGTCTAGAAGGGAAAATAAAGTTATCTTTGTGTGTGTGTGTGAGAGAGAGAGAGAGACAGTGTGTGTGTGTGCTGTCCTCTCTGTGTCAACACTCAGTCCTCCCATGTTCTACCCGGGTGTGGTGGGGATGGGGTGATGGTGGAACAGATTGGGAATGTTTTAGTCTTTCACTAGCCCAGAGCTCCAGAACATGCCTGCTAAAGCGAGACCCCCGCACCCTCGACAATGCACCCCCAATGCCCTCACACTCTCTAACAAATTTACAGTGCATTTCCTGTTGTGGTGCGGCAGGTTTGTTTATGTTTGTTTCCGTGGTTGGCTAATGCTTGTGTATTAAAACTTTGCAGCTGAAACTAATATTCTGAAGCATTGTTGTTCTGTCATGGTAGATAGATCTAGATGAAATATTCACAGCTCTGAATATTTACTTTTAAAAGTCCCTTATTATAATCTTGAACATTTGTGGTAATGTTTCTAGGGGCTGATGAATCTCTGTGTGGTGATGATTGTCTTGAATCCCTACATGGTGATAATGTGTATAAGGAAGCTTGTCATGTCATGTAATGTGTTTACTCAGTCTCAGTCTTGATTGTTCTGGATGTCTTTGAGGTCAAGTAAACAACCTACCCATCCCCCGACCAATAACACCCCCCTCACACACACACACCCCTTCATACACAACCCCACCCCTCACGAACTCACACATACACACACATGCAACAAACAACAACAGAGAATGCCACAGAATTGTGCACAACAAGCCAGAAAACTGAATGACAAGGAAGCAAAGTCAAAAAAGGGGTGGGTGGGATGGGTGAGGGAGGGGTTTGTTGGGGCAGCTTTTGTTTGGGGGGTCAGGCCCATACCCCTGCTGCTGTGTATTGGGTACCCACAGGTAGTCAGTGAGGCACTGTGGCTAGGGGCTTCAGTATGATCACGACCTCAGTATGCCTCACAAGCCGACCGGTTGGCAACATGCCCCATGGGAGCTCGTTCAGTATGGCCCAGCAACAAGGTAGGTCAGATTGCTGGCCCAAGCGTGTGTGTGTGTGTGTTTGTGTGTGTGTTTTGGCAGGAGGCGATAGTAGGGGGTGAGGGGTTTGCTGTGGGGTGGCGGTTCGAGAGGGTGTTGTGATGAACGTGGTTGTGTCCAGACTTAGACATTCGGGGTACTGTTTTCTACTCAATCCAAAGGTCCAGGATGGTGGCAGGATTAGTATGGAGATGAAACGAGTTTCTTTCACCGCTTGAAGTTCGATCAATCAGTGACATATTTAATATTAGCCACATGCCACATTCTGAAAGTGAAGGTCGTGAGAATATCTATCTTAGTCGTCTTAGAATCCATAAATATTTTTGGTTGACTTGTGTGTTTGTATAGATTTAGTAAACCTATCTGTCCAGCCTGCGATTAGCGAGGCCGAAGATAGAGCATGCCAGGCTGCTTGAACAATGCAGATCACTCTTAGCATGCAGCCTCCACTCTCTCTGCTTGCCAGAGCACTGAATTATTTTCCCAGAATGCCCTGGTGGCTTCTGGGAACAGTGTGTGGAGGTAATTGTCAGGATAATCTGGGAAGACAGATGTGGCTTTACTGTGGGTCGAGTAAGTAAAAAAAAAAGTTGACAACGAAAGGGAAGTTATTGGTTGAAATAAAAAAAGAAAAACATGAAAGGCTATCCTTTCTGTTTCATGAAAGGCTATCCTTTCTGTTTCTGGAATCTTCTCTGTATGGTCTGTGTGATGAGCCTTCCTCACTTGGTTTGATGCATTAAGAGTGTTTACTTCACTTCCTTTGAGTGTTTACTTTACTGTAACTCCTGAATGAGACACAGGCCGGGGCAGTGTAGGCTTTTTCATTGTTGAGGATGAAATGGTTACAGTTAGACAAACCCTTCAGCTCGAAAGGACACTTTCCATACATGTTTATTTACGTAACATCTCCCCCACTGGTCCCCGTGACTCTTATAGCTAATATGCCGTATATGAAGTATTATTTGCACATACAATTTTGCAACGTTTTAATAGTATTTTATGGTGTTTCTCTGCCTTTCTCAGAGTGTTTGTAAACAGAAGTCTGGCCATGGAGAAGATCAAATGCTTTGGCTTTGATATGGACTACACTTTGGCTGGTAAGCGGCACTAAAGGTTCTCTATCGTTATCGGTCTGATTCTGTGTTACTAGTGTATATGGCTGTTTAATGGGTATGGAAGGATTGCAGGTGTTTTCTAATCCATAATATTTCGAAAATTATCTTAGTATTATATGTCTTAGTATTATGTTAGAGTATTATTTGACCAGTATTATCAGAGTTAGATGCTTTGTTTATCAGACTGCCTTTATTAGAATAAATCTTAAATTCACTGTTTGAAAGTACCTTCTTCATCCCGAGGGGGTCTGTGCCCCTGGAAAAATATGAAACTATTATATTTTTATATAGAAAAAAAAAAACAAAATGGCCTAATATTGTGAATGTCCTAGTTCTTCTTCCATTAGGCTGACTCCATGTACTTACATACCGTAGGACTCTGATGTGGACTCTCACACATACTCATTTTGTGTGGGCAAATATAGAGTTCTCAGGATTGTCCTCCAGAAGTCTAGCCGTGCACATTCCAACCTAGTAACCTAGCATCCCAAAATATAGCTCAGAGACTTCCCTCTGTCTTTTTCTCCAATGATATGGCTACATTAAGAGAAACAAAGCAAGGAAGCACTGTGTAGCTTTTCATTTCATTTTATTTTATTTCATTTCATTTTATTTGTCATTGCATATTAGTCTCAGAAAACCTTAAAAAAACAGAGAAACTGTTTGGGGTCATTTAATTTGTATTTTATGTACAGACGCAGGCTGTTACATAAGTAGTTTTAAACCTGATAAAGAGTTGAAAAGTTGAAAAATATTGCACCGGAGCACAAGGCATTTAGTTCCTCTCTCCCTCTCCGAAGTGAAGTGTTCTGGTGTTCTGTGAAGTGTACTTTAGGAGAGGATTACTGACCTAAAAGGGAGCGCCACCAAGGCTCTAGTTGTTTGCCTCAGAGAAACATTCGAGAAACACCGAGCATCATTTAGGTCATTGTAACCAGAGAGTGCAGAAAGGGATTCATTTCTTCCCACGTCACATATTTGAGCAGTGTGCGCTCACCTAACAACAACCCCCTACCCCCTAAACACATACACATACACACACACACACAACTACCCAAACAGTCATCTGGCAGGATGTGCCAATGGAGGAAATCTGTCTTTTCTTAGCTCCACCACCCTCCCCCCCGCCCTTAAAGTGACTTTGCAATACTGAGGTGGCGTGCCAAACTTGCACCTTCCACACACTCAGACACACACCCTGAGCCCTGGAGCCATCAGTGGCAGTAGTGTATCTGGAGGGTAGGGCATAGATTGTGCTGTTGCTCAGCTGTTGACATCCCCCCAGAGGCCCCGTAAGTGAGCGCTAATGTTTACAGGAGAGAGGGCTATCACGTTGTCTCATGGCTGCTCGGGTTGCACCAGCCAAGGCCTCAGCGTTAGCACTCCCAGGGGACTTTGTCCAGCTTCCAGCTTGCAGCCACACCACCACTTCTGAGGACACAGCAAAGTTCCAGCACAGTGTGTGTGTGTGTGTGGCTTATGAGGTGTTTGGGTGTGTGTCAAAATGACAGGGGTGAGGGGTTTTAGACAGTATTGCCTTGTTCCCACATCCACCTTACGAGGCTGTCATTGGAGCCTGGCTGTGCATTCTCTCTCTCTGTAGTGTTGAAGCTAATCTTAAATGAAATAAAATTAGTATGTGAATAAATGGACCGTTATTGTTTTTCCACTTTGATCCTTTGATCGTTATGAGTGGTACATGTAAATGCTGTAGATTGATATTGACAATGTAAACTGATCAATGTGATTTGATTATGTTCAGCACTGATCAAAGTCAACACAGTATCATCTGCAGAAACATTACAAGCTACAAAAATGTCAGAAATGGCAAACAAAATAGATAATTTTAACACAAATGTTGCCATTCAATGCATTAACCACACAATCCCCAGACAGAGACAGATTGATATTTAATGAACATCCAATAGACAACAGAGAACAGCAAATAACAAGTTGATAAGAGATTAGATTGAATTAGCTATAATTATAGAAAGAATAGAAAGAATCCAATGCGACCTCTGTATTCCTATGACCTCTGTATTTCCTATGGCCTTCACTAGTATGTCACAGAGGCTTGGGTGAACTTCAGTCTCTGCCTTATTTGCACAGAGGCCTCTGCAGGGGCGTCCAGGCAAGCAGTCTTATTTTCGGGGACGGTCTTTCCCACGTGGACAGAAAAGAATGCACTCAGTGTGGTTCTTCCCCAGAGAGAGGTCACAAGGTGACAGTGCATTTCTGCCCTGGTTCTTAAGAGTCTCTCTGACACTGTGTGCTTGTGTGTGTGTGTGTGTGTGAGTGTGTTGTTGTGTTTGCACATACAGTACAAGCCTGTCTGTTCATGCTGGGTGCACAGGAGCAATGTCTGTTTTTACTGAGGGCTCTCAATGTGTATCAAAGATGAGCTTGAATCGTGAAGATACTCACCATCATCACCAGTCACACACACACACACACACACACACACACACACACACACACACA
>JAGFZM010005064.1:0-20000 GCA_017657215.1 Limnothrissa miodon | reverse complement strand
CTCAAAATCTACTAGTCATAATGGCTGGTGATGGAAAAAAAAGTTCAATAAGAGCCCTGGATGTGTGTGTGTGTGTGTGTGGTATGAGGCTGGTTGTGTTTGTGTGGTGCTAGTAGTGTGTGTGGTTGGCTTGTGTGGGAGTGTGTGTGATGTGCGAGGCTAATCGTGTCTGTGTGGTAGGCCTATTGTGTGTGTGTGGTGCAAGGCTAGTTATGTGTGTGGTGAGCATTTAGTAGTATGTCTGTGTGTGTGTGGGAAAAGTTTTGTGTGTGGTGTGGAGCTAGTTCTGTGGTGTGGAGCTAGTTATGTGTACGTGGTGTGGAGCTAGTTGTGTGTGTGGTGTGGATCTAGTTGTGTGTGTGATGTATGTGTGGCGTGGATCTAGGTGTGTGTGTGTGTGTGTGTGTGTGTGTTGTGGAGCTAGTTGTGTGTGCGTGGTGTGGAGCTAGTTGTGTGTGTGGTGTGGATCTAGTTGTGTGTGTGTCTGTATGCGTGGCGTGGATCTAGGTGTGTGTGTGTGTGTGTGTGTGTGTGTGTGTGTGTTGTGGAGCTAGTTGTGTGTGGTACCGGTTTCCTGTATTTGGTGGGTCCTTGTAGGAAGCACAGGGACTCAGTCCCTCTTGAGCTCGCTGAGTCCCACCCGTGTGTGTGTGTTTGTGTGTGTGTGTGTGTGTGTGTTTATGTGTCAGTGTGTCCCACCCTCCTGCCTCCATGGCAGCATTGCAGGGGTATAAATCTTTGAAGAACTGCAGCGAGTGCGTCATATGGGCCCACCCGCATCAGCACACATGCAGCCCTTCAGAGCTATGTGCGCGCACACACACACACACACACACACACACACACATGGGTGTGTAAGAATTCTGGCATCTGTGAGTGTGTATATTTTTTTAGGGTGAGAGTGTTAGGCCAGTGAACCTTTCATCACAGCAAACAAGAACATAATGATTTTAGTCTCCACCAACTATAGCACAGCAATCCACAGGCATGAGAAATTAGTTCTATGATTTAAAAAAAATAATCATTAAAAAGAAACAGAATACAAAGAACAGTTAACACTAAATTAATTGAAGTAAGGACATCAAGTTCCAAATTCTAAATTGATGTATGCGCCTTTGGAAGTTTAATGATGTACAGCTGGGTTGAACTGGAACGTAATGTTCTGAGGCTATTTTCTACTTGTTAATTAATACTTTTTTTTACTTGTTAATTAATACAATTTTTTTTTTCTTTTTTGGAAAATTGCCAGCCTTCTTTCTATGTTGCAGCATCATTGCCTGACCATATAATTCACAGCAGAAGCCATTGATTTTGTCAGTAAGCGTCCAATTAGCAGCTAGAATCCCTGTCGAATGGCCTCTTGACTGGATTGCTAGACTGCTCGTGTCGGGGCCCTCAGACATGGTTTACAGGAAGTGACTCATCACTTTGTCTGCTCGGAGGCGGAACATAAGGCCGGTGGCGTTCCAATCACATCCCTGGCTTGTTTCACAGGCAACTGAGGACAGGGGAATGGGCATGGAGGTGTAGCCGGATTGGATGCGAGGTCTGCTTAATCTCAGACCTTTATTCATGGCTACTGTGTGATTAGTGGGTTCACTGATGGAGAGGGAGGAGAGATGATTATGTGTCATGTCACCACCTCAACTGGATGTGTCATGATGGTTTGTCGGGTCTGAAGTAATTAGAATACTCTCAGTAGGCTATCATGAGCAACACATGCACAGCAGTGAGAGCCTAACAAACAATACAAAACAAAACAAAAACAAACATATTTGCAATATAGTTTAGTGTAGTGTGTGTGTGTCTGTGTGTGTGTATGTGTGTTGTACCTATTGGTAAGTCAGGCCACAGCTATGTGTCTTACTCAAACAGGAGAGTTAATCAAACTAACAAAGATAAGCAGAATGGGCTTCATAATTGTCAAGTCTTTATTGATATGTGCCATACAGCAGTTGAAGTCAAAGGATAGTATGAACTACATTCAGTTACAATGGTTTCCTTTTTTCCCCCAAATGTTCTTACATCAGATACAGTCGTATGGTAGATTGCTAATGAAGAGAGAGTGTATGACAAAGATTGAGTATATACTGAACACATCCATAGCAGAAACCACACACTACGCAGACACTGCCAGATTCAAGAGCGGCTGGTGTGTTAAGGCAATTCAACAAACTACAGCATTCATTCTATAGAAACAGTATGCAGAATTGGTTTGTGGATAATGTTATTGTTTTTTGTATGTGTATCACTGGTTTGTTTTGTTTTTTTTTTCAGAAAAGGCAGAGGACAACAACAAGCGCTGTTGATTGTTTCTTTAAGGAACGTTGGTTGTACATGCATTACAAAAAATATTTGGCAGTGCGTGCAGTCTGAGTTGCTTTGTTTGTTTTCTTTTTGCTGTTGTTGCTGTTCTTCTTTTTTGGTGTTACTTTACATTAGCTTTTAAAACAACCTAGACATTTGATCTTTCCGCTTTTATACTGATGTTGCTTCTGAATTGGCTGCACAACCTGAATAGCTGTTCAAGTGGGAGCCAGTTTTGCGGGGAAATCAGAATTCCAGGGCAAAATTCCTGATTTGCCTGAATTTCCTACAAGAATAAACAGACAAACAAACAAGCCTTCCAAGCAACTCACCCATCAGGTGTCACAGAGGAAATGTGCTCGCACAAATGTATAATCTTCCAGCTGACACCCATAAAACCAGTATTATTGTGTTACAACCAGACCAGCTTTCCTTTAGTACAATCAACAAGTGTGCAACAATTGCAGCGCATCACTGCCTGTTGTCAAGACCTGTGTAGAAGGCTGGAAAAGAGTGTATGTGTGTGTGTGTGTTCGTTATCTGGCAGTGCAAGGAGGCTAAAATGAGAAGAAGCTGCTACGTATGGGGTGTGTGTGTGTGTGTGGTACTTTGTCACAGTGAGTGTGAGAGGTGTGCCCCCATAGCTCCTGAGGGTAGTTGGCCTGATGCCTATGAAATGCTTGTTGCTTTTTTGGCTTCCTTTGGGACTTGGTGCTAAGGCTTATTAATGGACTAGACTAGATGGTCTGATTCTTCAAAGTGTGCTTGAGGCATCCCACTAAATACTTGTACTTTTGTGCATACAATTCTGTCGTCACATTTGGCCCCTAATTAACAAATATGTGTTGATTTTGTTGTTGCTGTTCTTTCTCAATTTCTATCTTTTCTTAGAAAAACATTCTGACTGAGAATCAACAGTCCATGCATTTGTGCTAATCAACGTTCACATTTTTAACTTAATCTGAAACTGCTTTCTCCTTTCTTAACCTGCATAATTTCAACGTTCACATTTTTAACTTAATCTGAAGCTGCTTTCTCCTGTCTTCACCTGCATAATTTCCATTTCTCTGGATCTCATCCCTTTAGTCACAGCAATCCTGTTTCCTACACTTTGAAAAATGATTTGACATGAAGTCCACACTGCGTGGTTTACGCGTTGAAACATTAAGTGCCCTGAATTTTTTTTGTTTACTTTCAACATGATCACACAAGCGCTCAGCAGCATTGTGGCATAAGAAGGCAACATTTAAACCCAGTGGCTAGCAGTAACATCCTTAGTTTTACTCTTGTGACTAGCTAAGCCTAGCCCAGCTGGCTAGCTACAAGCACATAAGGAATGGGCCTATGATGAATAAGGAGGACCGAGCAGGCCGTCAAGGCCTGACCATGGGGTGCGGAGAGAAATGTGTGAAATGGCTCAATGATAGTCACCATGCAAACATGAAATATACATCATGCAGAGTTGATTACTATGCTGGGATTTGTCTGGCTTGCACTAATCTAGTTCCTAAAGAGAGGGCAAGAGGTTGAGGATCACATTATTGGTAACCAAGAGCAACCTTGGAGAGGAATTTTGTCTTTGAATGTTGTTTTGTTTTTTTAGGAAGCATTACCAAGTCTGGTAACAATGTGCTTCCTTATAGTGACTATACTCCCAGGACTTGGGACCTGTATTACCGTGGTGTGGACCGGGACAAACAGACAGATGAGACTGGCGTGTCTGTAAGGCTATTTTTTTGTCTGCAGTGTGTGTCTCTTCAAAAGTGCATTGGGTGGGTCATTAAGCTCTCCACAGGGTTAAAAGGCCGCACCCATTCAGCTAGAAATTCAGCCACAAGGAATCACGTTCATATCCCCCACTCAAGCTTCAACACTGCACACTCACTTTCCCATGACAGCTCAGCAGGGTTATAATTTTAAAAACCTAGCCTCAGAGAAAACCTGAACATTTGAGCCTTTCAACTGTTGCCATGCAGAATACGGTAGTCCGGTGGGTTGATATCATTGTGCACTGGGACATGAAAGACGCACTTGCACAAACATTGCGTGTGTCGAACAAATGCACCCAACACGCAAACGCAAAGAATAGAGATGTGTCATCTGGAATGTGTGTTAGCACTAACTGTGGTGGCCATTGGCAGTGCCCTTAAGTTGTTGACATCTAATGAGAGCTGGGGGCCCCATATGAGACCTCGACCCCCCAATGTGTGAGAGGATAAGGGAAGAGTTGTAATGTAAGTCCCTATCAGCTCAATGTGCCCCTGACATTAGTGTTCGGGAGAGTGCAGAACGCTTAGAGTTAGACAGACTAGTGTCCTTTATCAGAGACTATAAGAGAGAGATACAGAGAGAGAGAAAGTGGTTAGTGGAAAGTGAACTTGTACACAGTTGGATTCCTCTCTGAGACAACCCCTGAGGAAAAAAAGGAAGGAATGAGAAAAAGGACAGTGAGAGGCGGAGAGGAGAGGTGAAGAGGGGGGGGGGGGGGGGGGGGAGAGGAAAGAGGGCAAAATTGGAGAAGAAAGATCAGAATAGAGGAAAAAAGAGATGGTGGCATTTTTTTCTTTTTCTTTTCTTGTTGCTGTTTGTCTTCTCTAGTTCTTCTGGCTGGTGGTGTTCATGTCACTGGTGTCATTCTTCTCCATCTTCTTGGTGGAGATGATGGTCTCCTCATACGTCTCCCGCTTGCTGCTGGACTTGTTCTGCTGCTGCTGCTGGTCCTCATCCTTGTCCTTCTTGGTCTTGCTGGAGCTGACCGAGCTGCTGCCACCTCCACTGCTGGTGTACATGCGGGTCTGGTAGCTGTAGCTCTGGCTGCCAGAGGAAGGCATTGGGAAGTTGATGCCAGTACTGATGCGAGTCTCCTCTCCTTCCAGCAGTTTCCTAAGGACAGAAGAGAGGGCCATGTGTGTGTGAGAGAGAGAAGGCGAAGAGGTGTTTTTTGGGGGGCAGTTGTTAATGAGTATGAATAAGGGATGTGAAAGAGTGTGTAAGAATAAGAAGATATAATGGTTAGAGGTGTAAAGATATTTAACATAAAGGATAAGCTGTATGTAGTACAATGCTGTGATATTTACATGACAGCTTAATTTTTTTTTCCGTGGTCCAGTTCTATAAAACTTAGTTTGGCACAGTAGGCCACTTGTTATGCACACATGTGTTTATGTAGATGATAAACTATAATCAACTCTGTACCTGTAGGCAGCAATTTCAATATCCAGGGCCATCTTGACATTCAGCAGGTCCTGGTACTCCCGCAAATGGCGAGCCATCTCACTCTTAGTGGTCCTCAGTTCATTTTCCAGCTGGGCAATAGACTCCTTTATGGTGAAACAGACAGACACAGAGAGAGAGAGAGAGAGAGAGAGAGAGAGAGAGAGAGAGAGAAGTAGTGTAGATAGAGAGAGAAGGCTGTGATGTCATTTTTGGGTGTGAAGTTGGCTGCTCTGTGTATGAATAATTAATCAGATTAATCTCAGGCCAGTGGCTTCTCTTTCTGTGACTGGATGAAACCTCTTTGTTATTGTAGGCTTCATGTTGTACGCTACCTGCTTATATCACTGTTGACATTTACTGTTATTAAATGTATCTATATAATATATACATAAAGATATATATATCTTTGCATCTTTCTGTATATCCACATACAGTATAAATGCACTATTTTTTTTACACCATCTTTCTGTATATCAATATATACAACACAAATATAATTTTAATCTTTCTTAGGGAGGGTATTTCTATGTGCTTCACTAAAAGTAATAGTTTTTTGTGGTCTCCAAGGAGATAAGAGATAATTACACAACGCCAAAAAATCTCATAAATGTAAAATAAATGTAAAACCTCTTTGAAGTGTTCATTTAACATTGCATGGAACGGTACCAAAGCTGCTTGACCTTGGGTCATAGGCGCACGTCCCCAAAGCACTGATGGCCGCGAACGCGCACTTATCAGCACCATGGACAGAGAATTCTCATTACGCCCTATTGACCTTAGACTGAGCTTTCAACGCCTGATTCGCATGCCTTTGTTGCCGGGATCGAAAAAGATTTTATAAACTTTAAGTCATTGGCATATTGTTATTGTAGTTTTTTGTTATCCTATTGTATCTTATTGTCATGTCAGGTTTCCCCACTTTGCCTCTATTTAGGCCAGACACAGAGTATGAAGGCTGGGAAGAGTACGTTGCCCAGACGTTGTATATAGGCTAATTCCCACATTTGTAGGTTATTCATTCCATTTGTTTTAGACTATGCCGTATGCAAAACAGGTAAAGAACATTTAGTAATCAAAGTTATCTCACCTGGTAGCCCATGATCTCCGAGTTGTGCCTGTCCTCCATTTCATGGATCTGCCTTTCCAGGGACTCGTTGGTTCCCCGCAGGCTCTCGATCTCGATGGTCTTGGACTGCAGCTGCCTCCGGAACTCGTTGATCTCCTCGCGGCCGGCACGGATGGCTTCATTGCTGCGGTTTGCCTGCTCACTGAGATCGGCAAACTTGGACTTGTACCACTCTTCGGCTGACTGCAGATTCCTAGCTGCCACGCAGTCATACTGCTCCCGGATCTCCTTGAGGGCAGAGGTGAGGTCGGGTTTGGCCACCTCCATCTCCACAGACACCTGCGCTGCCTGGATCATGTTCATCAGCTCGGCCACCTCCTCCTCGTGCACTTTTCTGAGGAAGTTGACCTCGTCCAGCAGGGACTCCACCTTCTTCTCCAGGTCCAGGCGCACCATGGTGGCGTCGTCCACATCCTTCTTGAACACCTTGAGCGTATCCTCCGCCTGCTCGCGGGCGCGCACCTCATCCTCATACTTGCCCCTGAGTTTCTGCAGGTCGTCCTCAATGTTGTCGCGCTCGATCATAATCTGAGACTTCTCGCCATTGAGCTCTTCAATCTGGGAGCGCAGCTCCCGGATCTCCTGTTGGTACAATTCAGCCAGGCGCGACGGCTCGGTCTGCCTCTGGCGCAGCGTCACCAGCTCCGTCTCCAAAACTTTGTTCTGCTGCTCGAGGTTGCGAACTTTCTCGATGAACATCGCAAAACGGTCATTAAGACCCTGCATTTGCTCCTTCTCATTGGTACGGATGATTTTAAACTCATTGTTGAGCACAGAACTTTGAGTCAGATCGAAGTTGTCAACCGTCATCAGCGAGTAGTTGGGACGCGCAGTCCTCTTGTAGGAGGTGAGTGAGGATGCATTGCTGCGGGAGAGGGGGTGAGAGCGGTACCCGCTGCGCGAGGAGCTGCTGCTCATCATCCGGGATGGGGAAGAATAGCGGGGGGAATCCCCGAAAATCTTCCGGTAAGAAGAGGCAGAGTAGATATCGGATCCGTAGCTCATCGTGTCGGTAAGGATGAGGGAGCCGAAACACGGCTGAGTCTTCTTTTTATACCGGGGCGCGCGCCAATCAATAATTGACTGGAGCTGATGCCAAGGCACAACCTGTCTCGCTGCAGATGTGTAAGAAGAGCCCTGCCCCTTCCTAAAGACGTCAAGCCTATCCAAATCCACCTTGCACGAGTATTCCAGTGGCGCAGTGGCACACTTGCACTATATACCATACTCTACGTTGGTAATGTATATGCAGCGCAGCAGGTAGATCTGGGTGGAACTGTCCGTTTTGGTGCAGTGCTGATGTCAGCGAGAAAAAAATCATCTGGACGCTCAGTCATTCTAAGAGCACACTCGGCAATTCAAAGCTCGACTGGACTCAAATCAGACGAAATATCATATCATATTAATATTCTGAACACTTGAATGTGAAACTTTGGTTTCTTCAGGTAATATCCTAACTTGTTTTAGCTACTATTTGTTAAAACTGAAATTGTAAAACATAGCCTAACCTCGATATTACGCTCAGAAAACGTGTTTTGATCTTTTATATGGCGAAACATGCCCTTATAGCTTAACCGAATTCTCTCTTCATGCAGAATGCATCCAGCAGCAACTGATTTTCAAAATAAGGGTGATACTGACCTCTGTTGGCGAGATCAGACATGCATCTCTGAAGCGATTTAGGAAATGCGCCGTGACCAGACTTGTTACTTTGTTGTCATAATTTTCTAAACCAGTCTACGGTTGGCCTAAATCAATGGCTTGACAGAATTGTCAAAGGTGTGAAAAACAACAGAAAATCTATAACGATATCGTGTTGTAGCCTATCCGTAGGGTAGGCCTAGAATTTGTTGAGGGGAAGCAGTGAATGAAGACAATTAGTTTTCCTTGACGTTTAGGCTGAGGACGCCGATTCAAGCAAGGGCGTAGGTTTGGTCTCAGTTTTGGTAGGGCCCCCCTCTGAAATCTATTTTCAAATAATGACAATAATACAATACATAGGCTACCTAAATATTAGCTACAGTAATTGTGAAAAGACTAAATTATGAGTTTGACTCCGCTTGACAGTCAGTTAGCTTTAACTTTTAATAATAGCCTACAGACTAGGCTCTGTTAACTGCAGACTAGACTACACTAATAACACCAATTAGCCTAAGCCTACAAATTTATACCGGAGATGGTTAACATAATATTCGTCACCTGATTGAACATCGTCATCTCTCAGGGCTGGTTTAGCATATAGGCTGCAACACCTCACAGTAGGAAGGGCTGTACACGTACTCTCTGGGTGCGACAAGATCTTTTTTTCTATTTGCGTGGCACTGTAGGCTAACAACAACAGGAAGAAAATCGGCCAAAATGATTTTCAGTACCAATGTGATGATAAGTTTAACACTTTTCTGAGAATATAGCAAAACGCGCCTGCCTGTGCTTTTGTACTTGCTACATAATTAGCCTACAAAATGCATTACGGCATATGGTTAGCATTTTGCTTCAACTACATGAATATGACCCCCTGTCATCAACCCAATACTGTCATCAACCTGATTGCTATTATCATCTAACGCCACACAACGATTTATCACAGTAAGAAGACGGGTGATAACACTTGCTAAACCAATTCTATGCACTACGTACTCTTTCTGTGTTGAAATAGGTCTGTATATATTTTTTTCTTTTTTGGTGGCATTCTCTAGGCTATATCTTAGCAGATATATATAAAAGCAGAACAAAGTGAGTTTGAATAACCAGGATAAGTTTAACACTTGTCTGAGGACATATAGGTTATCACAGATAACGTTATCAGCACAAAACGAACCTGCGCTCAACTCCTGTAGACAACTTTTCACGATTAATGCAGGCTTTGTCCTTGTGAGTGGAACTTGAACCTGCAGGCGCGTTTGAGCCAATCGGATTGCTAGCACGTCAAAGGAACAAAACTGTCTGCAACTTATTCTGTTGCGTCCTCAAATAAATATGTTAATAAATTCATATTGATATATAAAATAAAATTCGAAATATTGGTAGGGACTATTTTGTCGTTCCAAAATATTGGTTGTGACTTGTCCCTATGGTCCCTATGCAAACCTACGCCCATGGATTCAAGTGACGTCGAATTCACAATTGAAAAATAAAAAGGTTTAAAGGTTGTTTCAGTATCTCTGAACTTTCAATACATCCCTTGACTTAATTGTTCATTACAGTAAGATAAAGCCTAAAACGCAACAAAGTCTTGACATTTTGAAATCACAAGTAAACCTCGTTTTTTACTTCGTTGTGTTCAAATGGTATACCTTTTAAATTAAACAAGTTCCATGTTTCTAGTTGTGACGGGTGTGGTTTAAATTCCAAAGCAGATGCGTAAGGCTAACTGTGTGTCATTGTCAAGACAACAAAATAACTGACCAAATAAGCCAATCAATAATAATAATAGGCTAATAATAATAATAATAATAATAATAATAATAATAATCATCATCATCATCATAATAATGAAAACAAAATCTTGGCTTACTGATCACAAAATCAAGCCAGCACCTACCCCCTGCATCCACAGTAAACTAATGAGTTGAGCTAAATGGGAGTAGCTGGAGGGTTTCATATTCATTAACGGTTCTCCAATTTAGGATGTCAAGAAATATTTGAATTACTACATAGCCTTCCTATACAATGTACAATATGCTGGGCCAATGTTTGTAGTACATTATGTAGGCCTAATTTTATGCCTTGCTTTATGTTTTGTTGCTTCTCATCTAAGAGTATTTTACTCAGTGCTTTACTTAATCAAAATTCTTAATAAATTATTTTTTAAATGTTTTTTATACGTTTTCAGCCCAATTTACCAGAGGTGCCAATAATGTGGAGGTCGCTGTAATTGTCTTAGTCTACACAGCGAAATAACCCCTGCTGAGAGCTTATCTCAGATTTTTCATTCGCTGCCCTCCCATATAATTATATTATCAATGCGTTCGGTAATTAGATGTCTTTCAGTTTCACAACTTTAACAACATAGGAGTCGAGACCATTCCTGATTGGTGGACTTAAATATGCCTCCAAAATATAATTACGAATGGTATGTCTCCAGATTATGAAGAATACAGTCGCAGCATCCTGCCAGCTAGGCGACTTGACTTATTTTATGCGATGAATTACAAGTAAACCCCTCCCCCTTGATAGAGACAAAGCTCCGCCCAGCACCTCGCAATAACTGCCAGCTAGCTCACAAGCCTTGCGAAACAAACCTTGTCATCCCCTGTAGCCTAGTCAGAAGGACAGAGAATAAGCCTCAAGTTACTTAGAGTATCGTATGCTTTTTTTTACGAACCATTCTTCTTCTTTTTCTTCTTCTTATTTTTTTTTGCCGAGCGCATGCCCAAATCTCCAGCCAGTGCAGCTGGTTATCAAAGGAAGGTGAGTATGCGACTCGAAATCAAGCATACTTGTTTTGTTGGAAACCTTTCCTTTGATGAATAAGTGGATGGCCTCTCAAACAAAAGGATTGTTGTTCAGCGCAGACAAATGACACAGCAGTCATTTTCAAACAGTTTGTTGTTTTAACAGTGAATCGCACGTTAATGTCAGCAGTGGTGAGAGTTAGCATTTGAGCCTCAGCTATTTTTTTTGCACAATAACAGCTATCGTATTACCCAATGGAGAATCTAGATTAAGGCAGAGCTGATGTTTCTACATTATCTCTTAAAAGGCATCGGATCAGTGGCTTTGCAAATCACTGTATGAACATCTGGTGCCCTACCTCTCGCTGGATATAAGTTATCGCTTAGTTTTGTTTCTCAACACCTTGACTGTTGTCTCTTTTTGAAATAGTTTGATTTTGTAATTGAGACTTATAACCTCCTTCTTATGTGTGTATTTGTGAGACTTTCTCCAGCTAAAAGTAAGTTTACCAAGCTATAGTCAAATTGGCACGGAAGCAAATTAGGTCAGCCAAAATCTAATGTTAGCGTGTTGTAAGGGGGTGTGGGGTCTGTTTCCCCCAGGAGTCCTCTGTCAATCGTCCATTGTTGTTGAATTGTCTCTCCGCGAGTTTGTTCTACACACCCCAGAGCTATGTGGTTCAAGTTGTTAAAACCTGATGGTTAACAGCTAACACACATGTTGTAACAAGTCGCTTTTGGCTGTGTGCTACTAAGTAATTACCTTCTTATTACTTTTCGACTAGTTACCCAGGCATCTTTTTCCGATAGGGAAAATCGACACCTGTGCGTATTCTCTGATTTAAAGCTAAACTTGTAGCATTAAACTGGCATACATAGGCACTTTTTGACGAGTTGATTTCAAGCTTCCTGGAACTGTTTGCTCAAGAATCACCATAAATAACGGCTTTGTAACCAGCAGGGGTTGTTTAGGTAAACAATTTACTCATTCATTTAATTAAATTAAATTCATTCAGTTGCCCTAACGTTATCTGTTCAAAGCGTAGCCTGCCATGTTTCACAACATAGGCCTACACTCAGTAGTGTCGGTGTAGGAGATCCCGTGTTTTACCCACGACTGAACGTAATATGAGTTGCTGTCGTCACCAACTTAAAGTAGACAACTTTTGTTTCTTCACTCGAATTTAGCCGCAGGCTTAACCTAGTTTTTTCGCTTTACCAAATCGCTCTGGTTTCCTCATCTTGCCTGGGAGCACTGAGCAGTGAACTCCAAAGAGGTCTCCCTCTCTGTTCACCCTATGGTAACTTTTACAAACTATAACGGCTGACAGAAAAATAAATGGTGTCTGCTCAGAACCAGTTCGAATATTGTGAACGTTTGCCCAGCCCCGCTGGTTGATCTCTTGCAAGTCTGCCGAAAACCAAGGGCTCGTTTAGCCTACTTGTTTGTGCATGTCTAGACCAAAATGCTGAGCTCAGCGTATTCATACTTACAGAAGGTGTTGGGTCTGCTGCCTCGTCTTGTCAGACATTTGTAAGGTAGCCTAACCTCATCAGTGAGAGATTTTGTTGATCCACTGTGATATGGGTCCAAAAAAAAAACACAGGGACAAAATTATGATATGGGAGTGGAAATGTCTGGTGAAAATGTCTAAAGGGAGTTTAAGAGGTTATTCATGGCTCAGGTGTAGCCTGCCTAAGATTTACAATTCAGAAAATTTAGATGGGTTGGAATCGGTGAACTACAGCAGTTTTAAATAGGGTGGGTAAGATTACTTCTTCTTTATAGAGATTGTGAAGGTTATATTTGTTCCCACCTAAATGTTTTTCTGTTGCTGTGTTGTGTAATCAGTAAATAATGGCATCAATTTCAATTAATTCTTTTTATCTAATCTCTTAAGAGGAGTCAATTGAGGCATTCAGATGAGAATAGTTTCCTCACATCATGTAAATAGAATGGCCTGATTGCATCATCAGTGGATGATGGTAGTTTTCACCATTGTCACTTAAAACAGACACAGTCACATCACACATTATAGTCACCAGGTCAGAATAGGTTGGGTGCGAGTCAACTGTGTCCCTTTTTGCTTACTTTTTTTTGGCAGACTGAATTGCAAAGACTTGCTCGGAGAAGATGACGACCTCGTGGAGCGATCGGCTGCAGAACTATGCAGACCTGCCGGCCAACATGGATGGCCTTGCAATGAAGAAATACAGGAGAGAGCCCTACCACAGGTGTGGTACCTTCAAGAGAATGACCAGTTTGTGTGTGTGTGTGTGGGTGTGTGTGTGCCTCTATGTGGGCGAGCAAGATTCCGATCATGTATAATACTTGTGTCAGACCTGTGTGTATATGTGTGTGTGTGCACTCGTATCCCTGTTTATGTCTACTTATGCTGGGCTCAAACTACAGGATTCTTGGCCCGATTCTTGGCTGGAACCCCCCTTACGACAATTGGGGGCACTTTCAGTACCCAGGAGGATTGTAAGCGATTTTCGGCTCAGTTTCCTTTGTCGTGTGCGACGTTCTAAGATAGAATTTTCGGGGTTTCAAGACTGACCGATCACGAATCGTAGATATCATGTTTGATAACATGTTTGATATTTACGACTGGAAATGGAATGTTGGGCAACTGTGAGAGTTCTTCGTTGGTCTCTTCGTCTTCGTCTCTTCGAGTCGGTTGCGATTCTCTTGCGGCGCAACCCAACGTCAGAATCGTATAAGATTTTTAAATCGTGTAGTTTGAGCCCAGCATTAGGGTATGATCCATAAGTTTCACACACACACACTCACACCCCCATCCTAATATCTCACCTCTATGTTTAAACCCTCGGGCAGGTGAATAAGGTTATTTATGTTTTGTTCCACATGTCTTCTTATAGCCACCAAGTAGTCTCTTACTGCTGCCCTCCCCTTGTTTCCCCTGTTCTGTGTACTATAATTCAGAGCATAGTATTGCCAGACCAAGGGTCTAATAAAGAATTGTTAGACAGGGAAACCTTCATGGATCTCTTCCAAATAGGTGTCTTCATTTAGCTTTCAAAGCCAAAGAAAGGCCTGTCTCTAAAGGTCACGCGTGGTGGCAAACATTTTACAGTTAATTCATTTGGGACGAGTAGCAGCATCTTGTGGGAGAGCTCTACAACATTCAATTTGATGTTGCATCATATCGCTTTTTTGTCCTTTCAGACGATGAAGAAGCAGAGACAAAGAGAGAAGTGTAGGATTGTGTTATTAATTGAATCAGACCATCTGACTGTGTATTGCAGATAGGTCTGTTAGCGCCCCCTTTAAAATCAGTGGACCTCTGGCAGCCATGTCGTGCTCTGAGCCGCTCCCATTGTTTCCCCCGACGTTAACCGTACGTTTGTCTCTCAGCCACTGACAGGCTGCACGAGAGCTTTAGAAACACTGATGTCTTTGTCAGTGTGTGTGTGGCCACTGTTTACTTGGTCCGAAGTCTTAAATAAATCATGTAACCCCGTAAATGTCAAATGCGTTGCTCCCTCGTAAAATGGATTACAGTGTTTTGGCAGTAACTCAAGCTTGTAATTGGAGTTCTGGACCTGATATAGATAATGCACTGGTATCTAATTATAGATGAGCCCCCCGCTAACTCCCCACCCTTATCCTTAACACACACACACACACACACAACCAATTTCTCATGTAAATTGTTGCTTGGAAACAGGATCATGAAGCAGACAGTGTTAACCCTTTACCCCTGCCATACTGTGTTGTTCCCCCCACGTGACTTGATAAACAGGGGGCCCTGTGCAATGTTTAACCAGACTCAAAAAGAGTGCTGCGATGGAAAACTTGCCTCCCTGCCCTCTGCTGCTCAGCAATTACGTAACATGCCCTTGTGAGATATGCGATGGATGGGTTTGACACGATGCTCGTGTCCATCACGCTCACCCGCATGCCAGACTGGCGGAGGCGGTGTTGTGTGTGTGTGTGCTGGTGGTGGTGGGGGGGTTGCATCTGTTTTTTTCTTTCAAGCGTCACCCTTCCTTACTTGCATCAGTTGCCTTGCTAGTCTTGGCATCTGACTTTCACACATATATTTTTTTTGAATGCCAGCAGCTTCAATGTGTGTAAAGGCTAGTGAAAGTTTGCAGCTAAACATAACCATTTGTTCCTTTATTATTTTTGTTTTAAGAAGAGCCTCGGCTCACACATTCACACATCTTTCATCCACCCACCTCCACCGAGGTCCTTACGGGGAAATGCAGCAGTACCCAAGGCCAGGTGAATGAATGTCTCAAGGTCTCATGGAAAACACTTTAGTCAGCATGAAATATGATTGGAGTATTTCATCAGTCTAGAAGGGAAAATAAAGTTATCTTTGTGTGTGTGTGTGAGAGAGAGAGAGAGACAGTGTGTGTGTGTGCTGTCCTCTCTGTGTCAACACTCAGTCCTCCCATGTTCTACCCGGGTGTGGTGGGGATGGGGTGATGGTGGAACAGATTGGGAATGTTTTAGTCTTTCACTAGCCCAGAGCTCCAGAACATGCCTGCTAAAGCGAGACCCCCGCACCCTCGACAATGCACCCCCAATGCCCTCACACTCTCTAACAAATTTACAGTGCATTTCCTGTTGTGGTGCGGCAGGTTTGTTTATGTTTGTTTCCGTGGTTGGCTAATGCTTGTGTATTAAAACTTTGCAGCTGAAACTAATATTCTGAAGCATTGTTGTTCTGTCATGGTAGATAGATCTAGATGAAATATTCACAGCTCTGAATATTTACTTTTAAAAGTCCCTTATTATAATCTTGAACATTTGTGGTAATGTTTCTAGGGGCTGATGAATCTCTGTGTGGTGATGATTGTCTTGAATCCCTACATGGTGATAATGTGTATAAGGAAGCTTGTCATGTCATGTAATGTGTTTACTCAGTCTCAGTCTTGATTGTTCTGGATGTCTTTGAGGTCAAGTAAACAACCTACCCATCCCCCGACCAATAACACCCCCCCTCACACACACACACCCCTTCATACACAACCCCACCCCTCACGAACTCACACATACACACACATGCAACAAACAACAACAGAGAATGCCACAGAATTGTGCACAACAAGCCAGAAAACTGAATGACAAGGAAGCAAAGTCAAAAAAGGGGTGGGTGGGATGGGTGAGGGAGGGGTTTGTTGGGGCAGCTTTTGTTTGGGGGGTCAGGCCCATACCCCTGCTGCTGTGTATTGGGTACCCACAGGTAGTCAGTGAGGCACTGTGGCTAGGGGCTTCAGTATGATCACGACCTCAGTATGCCTCACAAGCCGACCGGTTGGCAACATGCCCCATGGGAGCTCGTTCAGTATGGCCCAGCAACAAGGTAGGTCAGATTGCTGGCCCAAGCGTGTGTGTGTGTGTGTTTGTGTGTGTGTTTTGGCAGGAGGCGATAGTAGGGGGTGAGGGGTTTGCTGTGGGGTGGCGGTTCGAGAGGGTGTTGTGATGAACGTGGTTGTGTCCAGACTTAGACATTCGGGGTACTGTTTTCTACTCAATCCAAAGGTCCAGGATGGTGGCAGGATTAGTATGGAGATGAAACGAGTTTCTTTCACCGCTTGAAGTTCGATCAATCAGTGACATATTTAATATTAGCCACATGCCACATTCTGAAAGTGAAGGTCGTGAGAATATCTATCTTAGTCGTCTTAGAATCCATAAATATTTTTGGTTGACTTGTGTGTTTGTATAGATTTAGTAAACCTATCTGTCCAGCCTGCGATTAGCGAGGCCGAAGATAGAGCATGCCAGGCTGCTTGAACAATGCAGATCACTCTTAGCATGCAGCCTCCACTCTCTCTGCTTGCCAGAGCACTGAATTATTTTCCCAGAATGCCCTGGTGGCTTCTGGGAACAGTGTGTGGAGGTAATTGTCAGGATAATCTGGGAAGACAGATGTGGCTTTACTGTGGGTCGAGTAAGTAAAAAAAAAAGTTGACAACGAAAGGGAAGTTATTGGTTGAAATAAAAAAAGAAAAACATGAAAGGCTATCCTTTCTGTTTCATGAAAGGCTATCCTTTCTGTTTCTGGAATCTTCTCTGTATGGTCTGTGTGATGAGCCTTCCTCACTTGGTTTGATGCATTAAGAGTGTTTACTTCACTTCCTTTGAGTGTTTACTTTACTGTAACTCCTGAATGAGACACAGGCCGGGGCAGTGTAGGCTTTTTCATTGTTGAGGATGAAATGGTTACAGTTAGACAAACCCTTCAGCTCGAAAGGACACTTTCCATACATGTTTATTTACGTAACATCTCCCCCACTGGTCCCCGTGACTCTTATAGCTAATATGCCGTATATGAAGTATTATTTGCACATACAATTTTGCAACGTTTTAATAGTATTTTATGGTGTTTCTCTGCCTTTCTCAGAGTGTTTGTAAACAGAAGTCTGGCCATGGAGAAGATCAAATGCTTTGGCTTTGATATGGACTACACTTTGGCTGGTAAGCGGCACTAAAGGTTCTCTATCGTTATCGGTCTGATTCTGTGTTACTAGTGTATATGGCTGTTTAATGGGTATGGAAGGATTGCAGGTGTTTTCTAATCCATAATATTTCGAAAATTATCTTAGTATTATATGTCTTAGTATTATGTTAGAGTATTATTTGACCAGTATTATCAGAGTTAGATGCTTTGTTTATCAGACTGCCTTTATTAGAATAAATCTTAAATTCACTGTTTGAAAGTACCTTCTTCATCCCGAGGGGGTCTGTGCCCCTGGAAAAATATGAAACTATTATATTTTTATATAGAAAAAAAAAAAACAAAATGGCCTAATATTGTGAATGTCCTAGTTCTTCTTCCATTAGGCTGACTCCATGTACTTACATACCGTAGGACTCTGATGTGGACTCTCACACATACTCATTTTGTGTGGGCAAATATAGAGTTCTCAGGATTGTCCTCCAGAAGTCTAGCCGTGCACATTCCAACCTAGTAACCTAGCATCCCAAAATATAGCTCAGAGACTTCCCTCTGTCTTTTTCTCCAATGATATGGCTACATTAAGAGAAACAAAGCAAGGAAGCACTGTGTAGCTTTTCATTTCATTTTATTTTATTTCATTTCATTTTATTTGTCATTGCATATTAGTCTCAGAAAACCTTAAAAAAACAGAGAAACTGTTTGGGGTCATTTAATTTGTATTTTATGTACAGACGCAGGCTGTTACATAAGTAGTTTTAAACCTGATAAAGAGTTGAAAAGTTGAAAAATATTGCACCGGAGCACAAGGCATTTAGTTCCTCTCTCCCTCTCCGAAGTGAAGTGTTCTGGTGTTCTGTGAAGTGTACTTTAGGAGAGGATTACTGACCTAAAAGGGAGCGCCACCAAGGCTCTAGTTGTTTGCCTCAGAGAAACATTCGAGAAACACCGAGCATCAGTTAGGTCATTGTAACCAGAGAGTGCAGAAAGGGATTCATTTCTTCCCACGTCACATATTTGAGCAGTGTGCGCTCACCTAACAACAACCCCCTACCCCCTAAACACATACACATACACACACACACACAACTACCCAAACAGTCATCTGGCAGGATGTGCCAATGGAGGAAATCTGTCTTTTCTTAGCTCCACCACCCTCCCCCCCGCCCTTAAAGTGACTTTGCAATACTGAGGTGGCGTGCCAAACTTGCACCTTCCACACACTCAGACACACACCCTGAGCCCTGGAGCCATCAGTGGCAGTAGTGTATCTGGAGGGTAGGGCATAGATTGTGCTGTTGCTCAGCTGTTGACATCCCCCCAGAGGCCCCGTAAGTGAGCGCTAATGTTTACAGGAGAGAGGGCTATCACGTTGTCTCATGGCTGCTCGGGTTGCACCAGCCAAGGCCTCAGCGTTAGCACTCCCAGGGGACTTTGTCCAGCTTCCAGCTTGCAGCCACACCACCACTTCTGAGGACACAGCAAAGTTCCAGCACAGTGTGTGTGTGTGTGTGGCTTATGAGGTGTTTGGGTGTGTGTCAAAATGACAGGGGTGAGGGGTTTTAGACAGTATTGCCTTGTTCCCACATCCACCTTACGAGGCTGTCATTGGAGCCTGGCTGTGCATTCTCTCTCTCTGTAGTGTTGAAGCTAATCTTAAATGAAATAAAATTAGTATGTGAATAAATGGACCGTTATTGTTTTTCCACTTTGATCCTTTGATCGTTATGAGTGGTACATGTAAATGCTGTAGATTGATATTGACAATGTAAACTGATCAATGTGATTTGATTATGTTCAGCACTGATCAAAGTCAACACAGTATCATCTGCAGAAACATTACAAGCTACAAAAATGTCAGAAATGGCAAACAAAATAGATCATTTTAACACAAATGTTGCCATTCAATGCATTAACCACACAATCCCCAGACAGAGACAGATTGATATTTAATGAACATCCAATAGACAACAGAGAACAGCAAATAACAAGTTGATAAGAGATTAGATTGAATTAGCTATAATTATAGAAAGAATAGAAAGAATCCAATGCGACCTCTGTATTCCTATGACCTCTGTATTTCCTATGGCCTTCACTAGTATGTCACAGAGGCTTGGGTGAACTTCAGTCTCTGCCTTATTTGCACAGAGGCCTCTGCAGGGGCGTCCAGGCAAGCAGTCTTATTTTCGGGGACGGTCTTTCCCACGTGGACAGAAAAGAATGCACTCAGTGTGGTTCTTCCCCAGAGAGAGGTCACAAGGTGACAGTGCATTTCTGCCCTGGTTCTTAAGAGTCTCTCTGACACTGTGTGCTTGTGTGTGTGTGTGTGTGTGAGTGTGTTGTTGTGTTTGCACATACAGTACAAGCCTGTCTGTTCATGCTGGGTGCACAGGAGCAATGTCTGTTTTTACTGAGGGCTCTCAATGTGTATCAAAGATGAGCTTGAATCGTGAAGATACTCACCATCATCACCAGTCACACACACACACACACACACACACACACACACACACACACACA
>JAGFZM010005063.1:46360-60797 GCA_017657215.1 Limnothrissa miodon | reverse complement strand
CTATGCAAAGTCAAATCTGGAACTCCTTTTTGAACATTCTAAAGAAAACAATGGTTTTACAGTTGACATAAAACTTTAAGTGTAATCATCAACATAATTTTCTCAGTTTCTCTTCATTCAGGAAGAAATTGAATATATCAGTACCATAACCCACCACTGTGTGGCACTAATCTATAAAATATGCCACCACTCCCCACAGCAATAACAGCAGCTGAAGCAACAACAGTAGAAGTCTGCAACCATGATATTCCTTTGTAACTCTTCTAGTTCTTAACCTGTGAGTGAGTGGGGATGATAAGAAGGCAGTGTTTTATTATCTTGGTTTATTCTCAATAAGAAACCTGTTTCCCTTCACAAACAGCTCTTTTGCTTCCTGATAGCCTGATATCAGGCTCCAGAGGGGGAGAAGCACATTTTGTGGGAACGAGTGTAAACCAACATCCACCATAAGTGTCATTTGCATTGAAGGGAAAGGCTGGCTATTTTTTCTCGCTATTGTGCTGGCCCAAAGTAATGTTTCCTTAGCAAAAGGATATTGCTGTCAATGGTAAGGGATAGAATATTGTTGTTTTGCTGTGTTTTGCTTTTGCTACTGAATGCAAACAGAGCCACAGTTAACAGCTATTAAGAGGAGATCATAGACAAATGTTCTCTGAAATGCTCCTTTAGAATCCACAAGAATGTGAGTGTCCTGCCTAAGCTTAAGGCAGTTTTAACAGATAAGAGATTAAACTTCCAAACGGAAATATTTGGTTAGAGTATGGAATGGGTGTTGTAGCATTCAGATAACAGCCACACACACACACACACACACACACACACATGCTATGAAACTAATCTAAGGCAGAATATGAAGCACTTTTATATACTAAATGTAAATTTGTGACATTAATGACAACTACTAATCAGATGAATTCAATGTTTTATTTGAATAGAATACCTTTTGTCATTACTTTTTACAAGTACACATTTAACTTCTACGCCTAAAAACCAACCCACCCCAAAGCCATTGTTTTCTTGGCTAAAACTATAGGCCTGTAAATTTGTAGTCACACAGTCACACACAGTGATATAACACAACTAGTGTTAAATCCTTACACAAGGCTTAAAATAACTTAGTATATGCTTATCAGTGAAACAGTAAATTCCTAATAATAATTCTGACTTCTGGACAAATGCAGAGAAAATTGAAGCCAACATGCTTGGTAATTTAAGACAACTACCAAGTTTGACTTAGCAAGAACCCAGCCAAAAAACAAACAAACAAACAAACAAACAAAAAAGCAGTTGTGTAAGGATATAGGAATAAAAAAAGAGATAGCATTAACTGACTCCAGTGTAACAGAAAATGTAATGTCATATTAAATTAGTGTGGTCTTTGAATGCATAGTCCATTTAATAGTCCATATGCATGTTCATCAAGCATGTGTTCAGCACTACTCCCGTACGTTGTTCTTCCAGACCACCATGAACACCAGGACAGGGATTAGGCTGACGGGCAGGAGGGTGAGGGCCAGCACAAGGCCCGGCGGGGCATCCCAGGGGACTTCCTCCTCCTCCTGGCACGTGTGGAAGAAGGTCTTGTGCACAGACACAAAGAACGCCTGGCTCTGCTGATTGGGGTAGTAGCAGTGAAGGAGGCCTGCTAGGTCCTCCATGCACTCACTTAACTGATTGTATGGTCTGGAGACAAAACATATTTTATTGTCACCTTCAATAACTGAATTTCATACATTTAGGATGGCAGATTGTTTTTTTTTTTTTTAATTTATTTTGTGCTCACACAAAAAGAAAAATCAATTCTTGAGAGTGTGCATGTGCTTACTGGATCTTGTAAACGTCTTGATTACAGAACCCCGGATAACCCTTTAGGAAATTTGGTTAACTAAAGGTTATCTATAAAGTAAACATGAACCCACCTTTTCCTGTGTCAAACAATTGCTGACAAAGATTCTAGAGTGCTATAGATGCCAACGATGATGCAACAGTGCTCTTTACAATCTTTGGCAAGAACATTGGAGTTAGTAAGCGCGGTTACATGCACATTAATACTCCGACAGGGGCGCCGGAATGCTTCCCGTGGTGGGGGGGCCAAAAAGTCTGTCTGTAGCCTACATAGGCTATGTAATGACCAAAGCTATAGATTAATGGCCATGCATGTTTGGAATAAATACAGGCTAAAACTAAATAAACTAAATTCCGTCACATAAGGCTATATCCTAGGCTAAATTCGGCCTAAGACGTTTTGCTTATTCAGATCCGCGTCTTTAGAATTATTGACATGCATAATGACTCCTCAGGGCAGGCGTCGGTCAGATTCGCGGGCTTTTGATACCTCTTAGAGTTTGGTTGTGAAAATAGCACATTTTAATGCTCTTCTTTGTTAAACTAACAGTTTTTTTCTTCTGTGATATGAGAGACAGCAGTGAGCGATGGTGTGTGGTCTTAAGGTAACTATGTTTCTACAATATAACCAGGACAGTATTTAGAGCTACAAAGTAGCCTAATTAGCTGATAGAGTGCATTTATTAGGCATGTTGTTCATTTGAATGTCGATATAATGTAATAAAGAGAAACAAATACTTCTTAAAGAATCGTTACTTAACATTTTTATTCTGGGTGCTACCAAAACTGTACTATTGAGAATCAAAAAATAAATTGGGGCTAAATATTGAACTAGAACTAGACAGATTAAAATTAAAACGTGAACATGACTGTCTAAACTGAATTACGGTATAGGCTAATTCACTCTAATTCACTCATTCTTAGATCTTGCCGAAGTAAAAACCTCTTCGCTCACTGGCAAAGCAAAAGCTCCGCAAAACTTTTTGGAGGTCCAAGTCATCAGTCAAATGCTTGTGGATATGAAGGAAGAGGAGATTATTTAGGCGGCGCTCGGTTATGGTTGAGCGCAGCATCGTTTTTAACCGACGAAGGCTGGAGAAACTGCGCTCAGCTGTTGCGTTTGAAAGAGGCACCGTGAGATACAGCTGAAGAAGCTTGTGGACTTCACTGAATAGAGACTGTGTGCCTTCACCTTGAGCAGCCAGTATGTCAGTGACTGTGCCCAATTTTGTGACTCGGCGGATTGGTATGTCAGCAGAACTGTTATACGTCTGCAACACTGCCGGGAGTAGTGGCAACTGGGTGGACAGTCTGGCCATGTCCACATCGCCTGTGTACATGGCAGTCACATTTGGGGGGATGCTGATAATGATGGTTTTAATAAATTGTATACCATCTCAGTGAGAATAAGGTCTGTTAAAATATCATAACATATGAACTCATGTCATGAGCTAGCCTGAGTGGAATCTGTCTGCTGGGCTAACAGCGCACTATAGCTAACAAAAACTTTATAAGTTGCATTGCAGTTAACTAACTCACCACAATTATCAATTCCAGATGACACAACGTAAAATAATCCAACTTTGTGCGTTGATTTTCTTCCCTTCTCCTTTTGGCTTCTTCTCACTTCTACTTTGATTAACAATGTTGAATTTGTTGAATATCAATCCACACACAAGCGCACACGTCTTCAGTGGCATTTAGATTATGATTTTTTCCCATCATGCACTTGCCGCTGTTATTAGCCAAAAAGCAAAACGTTTTCTAACACAAACAGAACAGTATGGTAAAAGTTCAAAGATTTAACAATTTGAATACACAGGTTTAGTACTTTTGATATTTAAAATGTGTTTTGGTGAATTACATTTTTATTCATGTATGTCACTCACTCACCATGATGGTGCAGTGTGTCTAACATGAGGTCTTTATATAGCCATCCTAGTTATTTTAAATCAATAAGTTCTCTAACTGGTTTTCTCGGCAAAGCAAATCAAGTTAGTGTATTAAAGAGAACCTTTCGCGTTAAACCCGTGAAGTAAAATAAACAGTTACGTGGATGAATGTAAATCTACGTGTGTTGGTGACGTAATAACGACTCAAAAGTGTGGGGGCCAATGGCCCCTTGGCCCACCCACTTCCGGCGCCTATGCCGATTTCAGTTGGAGTATTTAATTACTCTGATTTAAGAATGTCATGTAACTGGAATACTTCGATTGAAATCGGAATTGATCAAATAGCCTACGATCAGACGACCTGGATTATTCTATTTCGATCCAAACAAATTTGTCATGTAACAGAATACTCCGATTTAAACCGGAGTATTCTATTCTTCACGTCGGCAGTTATAAAGTTACAGTTACAAAGTTGCATGGAATCAGATCATGATATCCGATTGCTTTATGTTCTTATTTGCATGTAGACCGGAGTATTCAACGTTCTGATAGTAATCAGATTATTGATTACTTCGAGTATTAATGTGCATGTAACCGCGCTGACTGTAAATCCTTTTATGGGCCTTTATCACACCTCAACATTCTGACGTTCCATGGCGTCATGGGTTGGTAAACGGACCATTCTGTCATTGAAATGCATTGATTTCCCCCCCTTTTCCGACTTGAAAAAAATTGGTATAAAATATATTAAGTACGTTTAAAATCACATTTTCCGAAATATATCATATGGCAGGACCATGAATTTGAGAGGATACATGTTGTTAAGATAGGCTCAATAGTTTTTCATGATCTGCACAACCATGCAAAACCCGCCTCCCACTTCACACATCTTCAAATGTAACCATTTTTAAAGTTTATAGTTGCAACCGTAGTTTCAGAGATAAGCTACATAAATGGTCAGACAGGATGGCATACTGTTATGTGCCAACTGTACATCCTCTAAAACAGACCTAGAAAGTTATTTTCATCGATTTCTAAAGGATCCGTTAAAAAGGCACTCAGTAGGTCTGTTTTTTAACCCTGCATTAAACGCCACAAGCCTGTAGGGGGAGCTCTGTACAGTTAGCTGTATTGCTGTAGTGTACACTCCCTCAGAAGTTGCAAGTTCCGTATTCACTATACAGGGCTGTACAGCGGTGCGCTCAATCGCCGTTTGCAACACAACAGACCAGTCTAACAGAAAAAACGATTTCTAAACGATTTTATGACCACAAAAATGGTCGCATAAACTTACTGAGTGCCTCTTTAAGTCGTCGGCTGTGGAAGCGTGATGTGGGACCATATTTCCAGGTAGTTGACGATGATGTTGTGTAGGCTAAAATGGTAATGTGCTAACAGTTAACTGTTTATTTTCTAGGAAAACCTGCTTAGCTAACAACATATTCTGTACAAGATTCAGTGTTAGGCCTGGCTGGGATAGGCCTGGCTTTCATTGTAGATTACACAAAAGTTTGTTCTTTTGCGGAAGACTGCTTCGCCTAATTAAAGACTCTGAAAACACCCTGTAGAGTAGCATCCCCATTATGTAGCCTAAACATGATCTGACAATTCATGTTCTACCGTGTATAAACAAAATAATGTGTACATGTAGTACCCTACATGTCTTTACAAGGGATGGGGGTAGTGGTTTTAGTGGTAGCATAGGGTTAGTGGTTTTAGGCTGGTTTTACATGCTTGTGCAGATCATGAAACCCTATTGTCCTTACAATGGATATACCTTCGGCTTTTACAAATTCATGGTCTTGTCGTGATTTATTTTGGAAAGTGTGAATTTAAATGTACTTAGTACAGTTTTACCCATTTTTTTCCAGTCAGAAACGGGGGAAAATTCAATGCATTTCAATGATTGAATGTTTGGTTTACCACCCCATGATGTCATGGAACGTCAGAATGTTGAGGTGTGATAAAGGACCATAGATAACCCAGACACAGAGTTCTTTGTGTTTACATAAACACCATACCCAGAACATGATTAAACTATAGAAAAGCCTTATCATTAAAGCAACACGCCACCGATTTTCAATATTGAAATATGTTCTTCCCCGAACTTCGATGAGTTGATAGATACCCGTCTCGTTTCTGCGCGTGCACGCAATCGGTTTGGGGCGCGATGCTACTTTGTTAGCATTTAGCTTAGCCCAGGCCTTTCAGTTCATCCAAACAGTCTTGGGGTTAGAAACGACCAAACGAATCCACGTCTTTCCTATTTACAGGCGGGTATCCGAATAGTTATCTAAGGCGGTTGTGGTGACAGAAAATAAAACGAAGCAATTTTCTAAGCAGATAACAGAGAGAACTATGTATGGTGGAGAAACTTTAGAGCCCTTTGCTGTCAGCGCAATAATATCCTCACTGCTGAAAATTCGTTTCCCTCAAGGATGTTACTGCGCTAACGGCAAAGGGCTCCCAAGTGTTTCTCTGCCATGCATAGTTCTTGTTGTTATCTGCTTAGAAAATTGCTTCGTTTCATTTTGTGTCACCACAAGGTAGGGTAAAAGGCAGTTTAAACTTCAGCAGAAATCACATATCTAATGAGAGAACGATTGTCAATGCAGCGGTCCCAGACCAACTGTACAAAATGAAATTAAAGTACAGGGCGGGCTGGCGAGGGCGAGGCTAACACAGTACAGGAACTTCATACAACATTTGACTAGAAATAACTCACTGAATGATGTCCTCCCAATCACACCATCTCTCCTTTGAAATAGCGGCCATCTGGTGTTCAAATCGTTCTCCACAGTACATATAACTGTAAGCCCCAAGTAAGCTGTCCTCAGGGCAATGCCAATGAACATATTCCTCCTGATCCTGAAAGGATTCTGGTTAAAGGAAGTTTATTATAAAGTAAATAGACATTGGAATGAGCTACAGTGACCACCATTAAATCTCTTGTGATTATATAATGGCATAGAAATTTGCATTTTTAAAATTGATTTTGAATAAGAGGAAAAAACAGATAATTCTTAGCCACATGTTTATGTTACCATTGTCTTCATGTGTGATGTTTGCTTCTGCGGTGTCATCTAAAAAACATCAACAAAAATTGTGAATTATACTTGAGTTTTATCTCAGTTCAAGTAAAAAACGAAATCACTAGAAATACCTAAAACTAAAACAAAACAAATATATAAATAAAAACTAAAAACACCTAACATACAGTATGATTGTAAAATACTGATAACTAGAGATTTGAACCATACCAAACTGTAGAGTCTCATTAATTTGTAGAGTAGTGCTGTTGGAACTGTGTGGGAGGTTGTGAGTCTCTGAAAGAAAAATGAGTAATAGTGATCTCATTGTGTTTAACAGAACTTTAAGGGCTCATAGAATGTCAAACCGCATTTACCTCGTTATTGTTGAATTTAGGTAGCTTAAGACCATACCAAAACTTGAACACCGTCGCCCGCCTCCTTCTACATATAAATTCAAACTAGTTTTCATTGGCCCTGAAACGGGCCAGTCTGAAAAGAGACTAATAGACACGTAAGATCAATAAGACCCACCTCCTATACCTGCATGATCCAATCAAAGATCGTTTGGAACGGTCTCTGTTGCTTCATTCGATTCATTCTAGCCTGTTTAAATAAGCCTGTATAAGACGCTCTCTCAGTGCTCCTGGGTCACTTTCAGCCACACAAATTTGCATACGCTATTATTGAGCCGCAAAGAACTATTTCTGATGGTTAAAAAAACGTGTTCTATGAGCCCTTTAACATATTTTAAACTGAGTGCAGACAAACTATTAGATAGATTTTGACCCTGAAAGTTTTACAGAAAGCAATTTGAAAAGAAATGTATAACCCCTGATGGTATCTTTTATGGTAATAAAGTATGTTAATGAATTTAAATACAAAAACTGAACTCTGACCTTGAGTGATTAGCTACATCCTAATAATTATGTTTGCCTTTGTGACAGGAAAGATCTAAATCTAAGTACTAAATCTATGATGACCGAGAGATTTATGTCAGATTAGAGAGGTTTTCACTAAGACCTGCTCAGATCAAATATTGTGCTGGTTAAGTGCACTTTTCTAGGGAGTCAGCATTTTTACTTAGCGTTGTGAAGTGAGCAGAGTAAAAAATCAAGGGAAGTTAAACCACAAGCGGTTCTTCCAACCTCTGCCTTGTCAGACTGTGGTGCTCTCTCTGCTCTGGAGATGTAGCCATGAAGCCAAGAAGAGAGAAATGCCTCCATATGCAGAAAGATTCAACCACCATGTGAAATGCAAAACATCGGTCTCATACATCGGCCGCACAATATATTGCTCAACCTCTAATCTAAAAATGGGATGTCACAGACTTACCTGATAGAAGAGTCACATCAATTGAAACTTGAGGTGGTATGGGAGGCATGCTAACATTATCATTTGGATATCTCCCTGTTGTTACTGAGAGAGATAGAGATAGATAGAGAGAGAGATACAGACAGACAGAGAAAGATTAATTTAGATATGTAAGCTTAATATTATTTCCTTTTAACTTTCTTTTTTCTTGTTCTCCTCAAACAGATATGAAATCTGTGTTAGTGAGTTTGCTTCACAGAATCATGCCAATTTGAATTTGAAAATTTATAGAGAAAAAAGAAAGACAGAGTTTAGCAATACTAAAGTAAAACACATGGGGTATACTGTAATCATTTGCACTATGTTTCAGTGATAAACAATGCTGCCTCCACATTTTAGAAATCTGTTTATTTGAACCCCAACACATGAGGGCAGAGGCCTTCAAAGCATTGTCCCTACAAACAATTACACTGCCACTTACCATTGCCAGGCAGAGTTTCGTTAAAAAATACACCTTGACCTAAGAGAGAGAGAGAGAGAGAGAGAGAGTAATAACACAAAAAAAGAAAAAAATATGGTCATATATTATAAAATATCTTCATTTATCTAAAAAGGTCAAAAAAAGAGAAAAACTCCCAGCCATTAAATCCAGTTCAACACAGTCACACACAACTCATTACATCACAGAGGCAAAAAGGTGTCCAAGACAAAACCAAAACCCTCTAGGAAGGTGTGTCAGATCTTAGTTTAAGTAATGATCCTGAATCCATGTATGTCATGTCTTGATCAGGGCACTGGGGTTTCTGGCCCTGTCCATAGACCCAGGAGAGAGACACGTACCCGACACCTGGAGCGCAAAGGCAAGCGTAAGAAGAGCCAGGGGAGAGGAGAAGTGCAACATCCTCAACACTATCCAAAGTAGCAAAGGAAAAGAGTCAGAGAGCACAACTGGAAAGTATGAGCTGGAGTGGAGTCAGTGATTGGGTGTGTGTGTGTGAGTGAGGGTGAACAAGGGAGGAAAAGAGAGAGGTGGGTGTATGTAGGACCTATGTTTTTAGGCAGTCTTGGAGGAAGAAAACATTAGTCCTGCCTTTCCTGATATTGTTGACAGATGTACCAAGACACCAAACTCCAGCCATGCTGCTTTTATGTACTGATAAGGACTGTGTGTGTGTGTGTGTGTGTGTGTGTGTTGGAGTGTGAATGATTGTGTGAGTGAGAGAGAGAAAGACAGAGAGAGAGAGAGAGAGAGAGAGAGAGAGAGAGAGAGAGAGAGTGAGTGATAACACAAAATAATGAAAATAAATTTGTGTGTATGAGGGCAAGTCAGAAAACACTAAGCCTGCTTTTCCTGACATTGTTGACAGATGTATCAAGACATTAACTCCCCTGATGCTGCTTTTACATCCTGATAAGGAGTGTGTGTGTGTGTGTGTGTGTGTATGTGTGTGTTCATCTTAATCTACATCTACATAAACAGTACAAACGCTTGCAATTTAGCTTATCCACTGTTAGAACAACTTCTAAACCAATAAACTATGCCACAGTGCACCAAACACATTCTTGTATGAAATCATACTGCACTGGTGTACTGCAGCTATACTGAGACATTTTAATCTGTTCCATTTTGATTCTCTGAAAATTTGTGGTTGGGAGATGCATGCATTAATTGATAACCATGACACAACAAGAATGAGTTGCTGAGTAAATATTAATGAATTTATTGTTAGCTCCTAATTATATATATATATATATATATATATAGAGAGAGAGAGAGAGAGAGAGAGAGAGAGAGAGAGAGAGAGAGAGAGAGAGAGAGAGTTAGAGAGAGAGAGAGAGAGAGAGTTAGAGAGAGAGAGTTAGAGAGAGAGAGAGTTTAAATATAACAGAGTTAGATTTAAAGAGAGAGAATGGAATTATTTCATGAAATTGTTTAATTTTGCAACTTTGGTCAGAAAAAAAACATACTTAAATAAAGAGTATACTTCAGATCTCTGAAGAAACTGGCAAAAATGCAGATAAATTGACTATCAGCAAGTGTGTGTGTGTGTGTGTCTGTGGGAAAGAAAGGGAGAGAAAGAGGGCGAGTGAGACCAGCTTGTGTGTAGAGTGGCTGTCCTTGTTGTGCATATATAGTATCCTTGTGTGTCATATGTACCATATGTATATGTGTGTACAGTATGTGTGTATGTGTGTGTATAAATGTGGAAGCCTAGACAAGATAGTTTCTGTGTGTGTGTATGTGTGTGTGTGTGTGTGTGCTAGTCATCTGAGCAAGTAACACAAGTAACTTTTTAAATGTCAATCATTTTGAATCAGTCTCTCACACCAAAAGACAATAAGAGTGCTTGTGACACGTGCTAAGTTCATGCATGGAGTAATCCTCTTCATTTCATTTAGGGCCATTTCCTAACCCACACCTTCATCCTTTTGTGTGAACAGGAAAACTATGTCGGGGAAAAAAATGTCTTTATCTGGGTGGAGCCCACTGTCTCTCTCACACACACACACACACACACACACACACTCACACACACACACAATCTCTCACCCTCTCTCTCATACACACACACACAAACACAGATTTAAAAAAAAAACTTTCTCCAGGTGGCAAATGGCCTTGTGGTGTCAGTGTGATTGATTCAAAACACAATCTAAGCCGCCCACCCTTCCTACCAGCAATCCTAGAAGCTACCTCTTTTCAAACACCTTGTAGTTTCAGAAACTAAAGCTGACCACAAGCTGTAGATTTTTAATAACCCTCGCAACCGACTACACATGACACACGAAAGGCAGAAAAAAAGAGGGAGAAATGATTCAACACAGACAAAGTGCATACAAATGCGTGCAAACACACACATTCTTCCTCTTTCTTTCTGGCTCTTCTAAGAAAAGTGTGTGTTTTCCTCCCTCAGCCTATGAACTGTAGACAACAGAAGCTTCACTCACCACCTGGGTCAGTAAAGTGGCTCTGCCTCTTAAGAGCCCATAACCACAGCCACTCCCCCATGTGCCCTCCATGGTAAACAAACAACATTGTGTGTGTGTGTGTGTGTGTGTGTGTGTGTGTGTGTGTGCTTGCACACTCTTATGGCTACTACATATTGCCTCAGTTATAAGCAGCATTGGGTAAAATATACAATCTTTTACCATTCATTTGGTTAGTTCTAAGATAGAAAAAATGTATACTGATAAACACATCTGCAGTGAATTTTTAGAGCATAAATCAGTTATGTGTAAGTAAGATTAGGATAAGACTCGCCATCTTGTGCCCATCCATACAGTACGTGCTTCATATGCATATTAAATGATGAAACCTGGCCACAAGTAGTCTATGGGAAAAAAACCCAACAACCTTTTGATCCCCCTGCCGAGGTTTTAAGGCAAGCAGTTGAGTAATTTGGATAAATAACTGACTCATCAATGTCTAAACCTGTCTAGTACTGCAACACTCGAGTTTTGTCATGGCAACAAGAAAAACAGGCCATCACACCGTTAATGAAGTAATTTTTGAGGTGACCCTGAACACCAAAGATTCTAGAGCAGAATGGAGCGCTCAACACCCATTACGCTCAATGCCCTACATCTTCCTGTAGTTTTCTTGTATGTCCTCTTAAAATGTCACATCATGAGCAAAGGATGGAGAGGAACACGGATTAGCTGATGAACACAAACTTTTTTTGTCTTTGCTGCATTTTTATAGGAACCTGTGAATTGTTTTTATCCTATACATGACTTTGGAATTGAACTAAGTGTATTTGCAGTAATAGCGATACCAACAGTATGTTTACATCCGGCAACTCACACACAGTTTCCCACAGCACCACTGCAGAAAGGCAGGGCCATCTCCTCACAACCAGCTTGCAGCTCGTGCACGGCCTTTGGTATTGTGACAACCCTACACCCCACAGACTCTCTGAAAGGTCTTTCACCTGTCTAGTCTTTCTCACTAATTGTCAAAGCTATGCCTTTTACAGGGCAGGGATTCAAATTCTTTCAAACCACTCAACAGCAGGATGTTGCGAGGGGAGTAAGTAACAGTGGAATCTGTGGTTATGTTGTTGCCAGACATAACAGACATGTTAACCTATTGTTAGCACAATCTATTAAAACAATCTAGCTCAAACAAACAAACAAAAAAAAACAATTGCAACAGCCAGTTAAAAAAAAACACAATATGGGGCTTGTGAGATCTGTAACAGCAACCACAGATAGACTAATAACTGTACTATGTAATCACTAGCCCAGACAGCCTGTGTGTGTATATCTAGAGAGAGTGTGTGTCTGTGAGAGAGAGGGAGAACATTTCCTCCCAATATCATGTAGATGGTGGTGTAGAGCAAAATGAAAATAAAGAACATTTAATTTGTAAAGTAAACTATATACATTAATATGCATGTCTAATATTAATCTAGTTTACTGTACCTAAAAAATCTGCCATTCAGCCGTCCTTCTGTGACCTTTCATCCTCTGTGCACAGAACCCACAGACATTCTTTACAAAATTTTTACACACACCTGGACACTGTTATTTTGATTGTACATATCAGCTTTTATGCAGTTCACACATGTTGTGACTAATTAGGTGATGCTGCAGCACAAATGAGCGATTATGGGCTTGTTTTTGTGAGGCTGAAACAATTACTCAAGTAGCCCAATAATATGATTACAAAAAATGTTTGAGGCAAGAATAGCTGATAAAATTCCAATCAACAGTGTTTTTTTAGTGTGTTTTTTAAAGGTTTCCGCTATATCTCTCCCATTTTGGATCCTGCTATAACTAAGCTCTAATTGTTGTTATTGAAAAAGGTTGTTAGCCTTCTCACTGGGATCTGCATATCTCTGCGCTATCACTATCCTTTTTCTGACCTTGTGAATGGGATAGATGGTGCAAGGTTATGACCGAGCCAAGACTATGTCAATGTGGTTGTGGATACCCCACGCCCAGATAGAAACGAGTGCCCCTGCCCAAAGTGTGGCTGAGCCGCACTGCCATAGAACCGCACGTGAACTCTCCCTGTCCTTCCACACCCTGCTCTACCTCTTTGCACTTTTGCACCCAAAAAGCCCTTTTATATGACCCTGGTAGAGGTTGGGTATAAATTATAAACCTGCTGGGATCATGGGATAATTTTTTTAACCAAACAAAATATAAACTTGGCGACAGGCTTTCCTATGTTTTATTTCATGTCTGTTTGTTAGGCATCTAATAAGAGGCCATGATTATTTTTTGCTAGTATGGGTGGAATAGGAGGAAAACTATTTTGAAATGGTAAATAGGCTAAAAAATCACACATGCGCCAACAACATACGTATGACTGCCACACTTACACACACAAAAAAGGAAAAGGAAAAAAAAACACTGATCTCATCAATGCCTCAAGTGACAGGTTGTGACTCATTTCTGAAGCAGGGGTTGGTCAGTGAGAGATCTAGGCCCTGTTCTGTGGCCAACAACGAGAATAGAAACACTGTCAGACCTAAAATGAAGCAGAGTAGACATTCCTTTGAGGCAGTTCAGATAAATTCCGATAGAGCCATATATCAAACAGCATGCATATGTGTCGAGGGATTTTCAGGGCCCCATTAAACTCCTTGGACCAAACCGACGGGGCAAAAACACTATTATATATATAATTTTATATATTATTTATATAAACTACTATTATTATTTCTATATTTTTTACGTACATTATATTAGTTGTATAATAGCACAAGTGGAGAGAGAGAAGGTGGACTGACAGTTTTTACTGTGGCATCCACCTTCTCAAAACAACTTGCTTTTAATATACTGTAGTGCTTCAATGCATATTTTTTGTAAGAAATTCAATTAAATTCAAATAATTGAAATGTACATTCAGTATTTGACTGAACAGTTAGAGATTTAAGTCTTGACACACATCTGAATCCACTAATCTTTTAGACCCTTCATGTCATTACCATTTGATCCCAATGCAGGCGTTATGCCCGCTTGGCTCAGAGCAGAGATAACATGGGGAGACCACACCGGACATACGTTAACAATAATAATTTATTAAAGTAAGTTACAAACTACTCAGTAAATGTACACAACACAAAAATGTAAGGCATATCAGCATGGTGAGATGTAATGCGAGGTAAAGATAAAAGATAGAACATAAAGAAACAAAAAGGAGAGCTGCTTCCAGCCCCGGACACACCGGGCTGAGAAGACCACAACCACATCCTGGGACTACCTTTACATTTACATTTACATTTATGCATTTAGCAGACGCTTTTATCCAAAGCGACTTACAAAACGAGGATAACAATCAAGCTACATAGCAGAAACCTTAAGGAGCATAGTGCTAGGGGATAGTGCTTCAGTTCATTTTAGTGC
>JAGFZM010005063.1:11414-41360 GCA_017657215.1 Limnothrissa miodon | reverse complement strand
CTATCCTAGCACTAAAATGAACTGAAGCACTATCCCCTAGCACTATGTTCCTTAAGGTTTCTGCTATGTAGCTTGATTGTTATCCTCGTTTTGTAAGTCGCTTTGGATAAAAGCGTCTGCTAAATGCATAAATGTAAATGTAAATGTCTTGTCTTGTTATATCCTGTATGTTACCTAAGTATAATGCCCTAAGCCTACTTGCACTTTTTTTTACTTAACATTACCTTATTGTTTAGAACTTGGGTTAGGGTTAGGGTTAGGGTTAGGGTTTTTGTTGTGCATCTGCACTTTATTGTTGTCAACGTCTACGCATGGGACAAGTGTGAAACGGAATTTCGATTCCTTTGTAAGTCAAGTACATTTGAAGAAATTGACAAATAAAACTGACTTTGACTTTGAGGAGTGAGAGATGGAGAGTGGAATAGAGTAGAATAGAGAAGAGAAGAGACAGTCCTGAGGAAGGCATTTAAATCCTCTTCCATATGACATTGAAATCAGCTGGCTAACTGGCCACCATGGCCAACACCACCAAGAGAAACAGCTCCCCCTGCAGCCTGGGAGCCGTATTTCCTGGAGATGGGTGGAGACCGGCGACACCCTTTGAGCCAGGCAGACGGTGATTTGAGTTCTAAAGTGATGCAAGGAAAGTCAGAGGGTTGTGATCAGAATAGACAACCACTGGGTGCATGCCACCACCAACGTAAACTTCAAAATGCTGGAGGGCCCAAATAAGGGCAAGAGCTTCTTGATCGTAGAATAATTGAACTGATGACGATTAAATGATGACGATGACTTTCTTGAAAAATAGCAAACAGGCCTATCAATTCCATTGGCATCTTTCTGTAACAGGACTGCACCCGCCCCAACCTGACTAGCAGTAGGAACGGCTCATCCATCCTTGGAGCTGCCAGGACTGGTGCAGAACTCAACAGAGCCTTCGCATTTTCGAAAGCCTGTTGACACTGCGGAGTCCACTGAAACTTCACTGAGCCTTTGAGCAAGTTAGTTAATGGTGCCACGACTGATGAAAAGTTACAACAAAAGCTCCTATAATAACCCATCATTCCAAGGAAGTGCATAAGCTCCTTCTTGGTTACTGGTGGTGGAAACTTATCTATTGCCTGGACCTTGGCCCAAACTGGACACACATGGCCTTGACCCACCACCTTACCCAAATACTCGACTTACTCTCGCAAACTCACATTTAGCCAAATTCACTGTTAGGGTTGCTGCCACCAACCGCCCAAACAGTGAACGAATACGCGCTAAATGAATTTCCCACGTATCAGCACACCCCTCCAGTCCCGCAAAACTCAGTTCATGAGCCGCTGAAAGCTGGAGGGGGCGTTGCGTAACCCAAAAGACATGCGGGTGTACGAATACAGACCAGAGGGCGTCACAAAAGATGACACCTCTTGGGCCCTAGGTGTTAACGGAACTTGATAATAATCCTTTAATAAACCAAATTTACTAACAAAACGTGCTGCCCCTACTTGATCGACACAATCCTCTATACAAGATAGAGGATATGAGTCTGGTTTTGTGCCCACATTTAACTTCCTGTAGTCCGTACAGAATCTGAAAGTGTTGTCTAATTTTCCAGTAAACATAGTTTCGTAAGCCCTTTATTCAGCAAATACTGAACACAGTCCTCCAAATTCTTATGTTTCTCAGGAGCCACCCGATAAAACCTCTGACGTATAGGAACAGCCTCACCGACGTCAATGTCGTGTTCCATCAAGCTGGTACAAGAAGGAATGTCTGAAAATAGAGACTCAAAACTTAAAATTAAAGACTTCAATTGCTCTTGCTGATATGCATCCAAGTGACTAAGAGCCCCATCCAAATCAAGAGAACCAGCTCCCCCTGCAGCCTGGGAGCCGTATATCCTGGGAATGGGCGGAGACCGACGACACCCTTAGAGCCAGGCATAACAGCAGGTTATAGAATTTTCTTCTAATGGAAAAACATACATTTTTAATTTCAAATAGTGACTTTCCAGGGTTAATCATGTAGGGTTTTCAGGGTAAAGCCTGCACTCATACATTTCCATGTGTTTATATTAAAACTGTCAGGCACTTTTCATAAAGCAGATAACAAAAGAAATGTGCACATGTGTATCACTTTACTACATGCTTTGATGCAAAAGTAATAATTGTGTGGTATAAATGCATAGTTGTAATCATCACTCAAGCTCCATGGGAATTGAACCCATGACCTTGGACAGCGTTGCGCTGCAAAAAACCACATAACCTGCCTGCAATTTACTGGTGCATAAACAATCTGGTGTGGCATTACTGAGACAAACACTGACACTTCACAAAGGTCAGATGAGGATTGCAGTATTAGAGAGAGGTCTATGTTTTTCAACACTGAATTTGTGACTGCTTTTGTGCCACTCTCAAAGCTACAATGTACAGTAAGTGGACTACTTTTAATGTAATATTAACCGACTGATATATTGACGGGCTAAAATCGATTGCCACCTGCTTGGTTAGTCATTTTCTTTTGGTGGTCTGTGCCCACTTTGCCACAAGTGCACTGATGACTGGCATACCAAAAGGAAAATATTTCAATTCAAATCTGTACATTTTTTATTCAGTCGTAAGAGAATGTAATATGGTGAATTGATAAACATAACAATGCCAGATGCCAATTATTTTAGCACTATTATCATAATTGTTAAAGTTATTAAAGTTAGTTAACATTTTAAATTTGACAAACTAGACCAAAAGTTTTATTTAACTATTCTGTTATTGTTAACTATTACATTATTGTTTAAGATGTAAATGTAAAAGGTAATGATGTATGTATAGCCTCTACAAATTACACAGAGGTGGGCATTTATTTGATACATTTTCTCATATTGCCATTTGTAAGTGTAAGTAACTTATTGTATTTTAACTTAACTGTTTTCAGTATTCAGTATTATCCCGCCGTTCAAAGATTAGCTGTGTTTCAGGCCTGTGGACAAACGCAGAAACAGTCATCGCAGAGATTTTAAACAAAACTTGCCCATTTTCATGAAAAGATAATTTGATTAAAAAAAATATGCAGATGCTTCATCAAGCTCTGCAAGTTTTGACAGCCTGCAAGTTTTCTTTTTTTATCTTAACGGTAGACCCTTCTCCAAAGTGACTCTTGACAGCTTAGTTTATTTACTATTTGGCCCACAAACATGAAAGTTTGACTACTATTGACTATTAGTTAGGAATTGCTAGGTTTATTACATGGTTACAGTAATCAGACAAGTCTTTTGGGTGAAAGTATAGAGGCCATGTGTGGCTGCAGAAAAGTCTAGCTATAGCTGGATTGTCAAATCAGCCAAGCTATCAAAAAACGTAATGCTTCCGCAGAACAAATAAACAATCACAAGCTGGTCAAAACAACTGAACCATCACATTGCAAACACTAAAATGGCTCCAGCTTGCTTACACTTTGTTTGATTTGAATTATTGACATTAAAATATATCAGAATGTATTGAATAAAAAGATTGATTGGATTTATTGAATTGGCAAGAAATATTGTATATTGGAATGTATTGCAAAACCTACAGAGCCTACAAAACCTCAAAAAAAAAAGAAAAAAAGAATGAGGCTGTTGGTCACCAGGAGGGTGGGACCTGCACTGCAAAAAAATGAAAATCTTTACTAGTGTAATTCCTCAGATTTCATAATGTTTATCTTGTTGTACCAATTTTAAGATTAATGTTTATTGGGGCAGATTCTTTTTTGGCTTGAATCAGTAGCCTATATTTTGTCTTGAATTGTCTTTAAATTGGTAGCCAATAACAAGATAATTATTCTAAAATCTGGGGAATTACACTTTATTTTTTGCAGTGCACAAATAAAGGCAATGCTGTAGCCTACTAGGATTAATAATTGAAAAAAAAAAATAGAATTAATGTAACAAACCTTAATGTAACCCTCCAATATAACAATACTACCATTGTGACACATCCGCTGTCCACTAACATTAGATTGACTGCAAATTAGGCTATTAGCCTACACCAACCAAAAGATCCCAGTAATCGGTGAGCAATTTAGACTTAGTTCAACGGCTTAGTTGCCAAGGCCGATTTCAAGTGAAATATAAGCCTATCAGCTGACGAGAGCTGACATGATCTGCAAGATCATATCTAGGTAAAGGGCCGATCAACAAGCTCTTGTCTGAGAGCGAAATAACTCTGCCGCTTCTTCCGCTTGTAGCTTACACCATGAACACACTTACCTTAACCAGCCTACTCCATGGACCAACTTGCTGTACTGCGTTCGTGTTTTTAGCCGGGATAGTTCACTTCGCCCGTTAATTTTCAGTAAACCAAATGAAGTGAGGCGGTAGCGGGGTGCTGTTTTATTTGACACGCGACAGTGACTGATTTCTTGACTCTCACAGGCAACCCACGGCTTTTCGCGTGCCAACGGTCCTGCTGGGTGGCACGCAATAAAATCTTGATATGATTGTCCTTCCGTGTCTAAACCAAATGAAATTGTTAATCTGGAAAAAAAATCGTGACATTAAGTGTCACACCTTGAAAGCCACAGTTTTAGAGGACTGTTTTAATGTTATGAAAGTTTGAGTCATGCGGCTGTTTGTCATCGTTCGTCAAAGTCATTAAGCCAAGTCTAAAAACAAAGGCACCAGAAGAGAAATGAATAGCCATCGTTTTGCATGTCTTTCTATTTTATAACCCAGTTTATCAAATTCCACTTTGAGGCACTCGTCAAGCGCTATGAAATAATCTGCAATATGCAATTACCTACAAGATGGCCTCCTGTAGTATCAAAACAGATTTTCTTAGTAAACTTTTGCTGCAGTAGGTCTACTATGGACACGAAAGAAAGCCATTTTTATTAAGTAGCCCAGGCTACTTAAGAGAATACTGCATTTCACTGCACTGTACTGCACAATGCAGTTTCTGTATTGTACTTTTTTGTACAAACACACACACACACACACACACACACACACACACACACACCAGCCCAAGATCAATTGCATCTCTTCAACTTTGCATCAGGCTGCTGTCATATACAGTAATCACTTTCCTTTAGGAACCAGTTTTGTATGAAATGCCAGACAAAACACCACAATCATTAACAACACTCAAGATGCAGCATCATTTATATACAAAATACATTCTATCAGCCAACAATGATAGGAGACAGCTCATTATTTTTCTGACAGTAGGAACCTAACATGGCATGGTATTGTCATAATTCTCAATTTTTTTCTTGTCAACCATACAGAATCATCCAAAATGACTGCTGAAGACTCTTGGACAGTAACCACTGGTTTCCTTGACTTTATCTCCACCAGCGGTGAGAGTTTGATTGTACTGTACTGTATGGTTTCACAGTTTAAAGGAGTCATAGAACACGTTTTTTGACCATCAGACATTGTTCTTTGAGGCTCAATAATAGCGTATGTAAATTTGTGCGTCTGAAAGTGACCAAAGAGCACTGCTAGAGCGTCTTATACAGGCTCATTTAAAAGGCTTCCCCCCCAGCAAATTCATTAAGCAACAGGGGATTGGACCAGAGATGGTTCCATGCGATCTTTGGCTGGAGCATGCAAATGAATGTGTATCTTAGTGGTGCCGACGTCAACAACCCCCTCGTTTCAGATTGGCCTTTTTCAGCCCAGCCATTTCTAGCTTGAAATTTACGTGTAGAAGGAGCCGGGAGACAGTGTTGAAGTTTTGGTGGTCCATTGGGTCCACCTTAAGCCATAGACTGTATGCCTTAAGCTACCTAAATTCAACAATAACAAGGTAAATGTGGTTTGACATTCTATGACTCCTTGGGTTGCTTTTTGGTCACCATTTTGAGAAAAATGGACTGATCGATAGCAGCATGTCATACAAAAATATACATGATTATTATAATAATATGTAACATCAACTTTATACTTATAATACAGAAGTTATCTTCCATAGGAAATCTAATTATTTTAAGTGTTTGTAAATGGCAGATGCTTCCTGTATTTAATTGGTAACTTATGTTGATTTTAGATGAATATGAAGATGATATATGGTATAATTACACAACCACTGCTGGTGAAGAGGATCTCTTCATTCCATGTTTCGAGGATGATGATGAGCCACAGATCCTAGGTGGCTGCCAGATAGCATTTTACATCCTGGTCTTTCTGCTGGGTGTGACTGGCAACTCTCTGGTTGTTATCACCTTTGCCCGCTACTGGCGTGCCCGACTGCAAAGCCTGACCGATGCCTTCCTTCTCCACCTAGCGCTGTCTGACCTGCAGCTCCTGCTCATGCTGCCCCTGCAGGCTAGCGAGGCGCTGCTTGGCAAATGGCCATTTGGTGACGACATCTGCAAGATGAACAGGGGACTGCGATCAGTGAACACTTACAGCGGCTTGCTGCTGCTGGCCTGCATTAGCGCTGAGCGCTATAGCGTGGTGGTACTCCGCACTGGGGCCACGCGGAAGAGTAAGACCAGCAGTAGAGGGTGCCATCGCCGACTGTTGCTCCAAGCTGGGGCTGCATGTCTTAGCGTGACGCTGGTCGCCATCGCCTTGAGCATCCCCGACTTCTTGTTCTCCCAGGTAGAGTCAGGCAGCATGTGTGGCCTGAACGTGTGGGTGGAGGACGCCTCTCAGGTCAAGATGGCGCTGAGTGGCTCCATGATTGCAGGCTTTTGCGTGCCCTTCGCGGTCATGGCGGTATGCTACACAGCCATCGGCTGCGTCCTGGCACAGGGCCGAGGGTTCACCCGCGGGGGGCAGAGTTGGCGGCGTCAGCGGACTCTCCGCCTCATGGTGGCGCTGGTGGTCCTCTTCCTCCTTTTCCAGCTGCCCTACACACTGGTGCTGGGCCTCAAGCTGTCGGGTTCCTGGCGGTCCTGCGCACTGCTGCTGTGGGAGAGCGCCACCTGCAGTCTGGCATACACACGCTGCTGCCTCAACCCCGTGCTCTACGCGCTAGTTGGTGTACGCTTCCGCAATGACATGTTGCGGCTTCTGCGTGAGGCCGGCTGTTGCACATGCCCGTCCATCTCACGGCTGACCTCTGACCCTGACAGCGGCAGTTCCTCTGCGCCGCCCACCACCACCCTGCTGTCTCCAAAGTCTCCTACTCCTCTCATGACACCAAACGACCTGTCTACTCACAACCACTTCTTCTGACCCTTATGACCAGTGAACTATATTTAAGTCAAGTGTTTTTTTAATTGTCATTTCAGCCCTATATACAGTATAAGTGAGATGAGACAACAATAAATAAAGACATTTATCTTGTCCCAAATGTCTTTCTTTATTGTTATCTTAATGTAGCACCACTTGGATCCATGGTGGAATGTTGTCTAATCTCACTTCATACTGTGTATTTTTTTTGTCTGTGCAACTACATGTATGAATAAAGAGAGGGGGAGGATCATTATGCAGGAAAACACCCTAAAGTTTAACATCTTGTGAGACCACAAAGAACTCAAAGAGTTTAGACCTGTCTCAGGGTTAGTTGCTGTAAGTGCACAGAACTACATTTAGTTGTGTTATTTAGTTGTCCAATGACTGTACCACAGCAACACCAAAAAACCCTGCCTACCACATATTTACACCAATGATCTAAACAGAGATCAATGAATTGTACACCATTGCATTACTATTAGCATTACACACCTTATTAAAGTAGCTCAGCTACTGTCTTCTGCATTATCATAGATGTTTCACAGTGTAAAATGAACAAGAATAGCTACTGTAGCATTATGTCAAGGCAGCTTCGCTAAGCAAAACCACATTTTCAATTTCATAGTCATTGTGGTATGGGTGAATAGGATCCTTTTTAAAACCAATCATTTTGGTGTTTTATTGTGGCACGATTGATACGGAAAGCCATGCATACGGCAAGTCATATGTAAGAGCCTCTGTACCTGGGGTCACACCAATCCAGTTTGGATCCAGTTACTGTCCAGTCATTTTGCTTTATATTTTGTTATCATATCCAAATGGATCTGCACCATTCTACTTCGGTGATTTAATCCAGCCTTATACTTCTTTAAGACTTACTGTATCTGCCGACTATCCATGCCAAGAAATCTATGAAGATAATCTTCATTTGTAGACATTAAATGCGATTTAAAGACACATCTCTTAACTTGGCACTCAATGTTATATTTGCAATAGAATCACTGTACTTTCTTTTTTTGTTTAGCATACCTACAGTAGAGTAATCTACATTATGAGGAATGGGCATAGTGGAGCCACTAAATTACTGTAGAATAGACACCTTTAAATTGTTCTTAAATATGTTATCTTTTAACCATATCCACAATTTGCATTGTATTACTACAGCTGATGTTTTAAATAATTTACTGCATTTTCAAGTACTGTGTCTGAGTCTTTGTTCTACCCTTGGTAGGTTCTGTTTAAAAATACATCATACATTACATTTTTTATTTTTTACATTTTGCATTATAAGCATCTGCTAAGTACAAATAAGCATACAGGGATTGCACTTGAGAAATTTAGTTAGTCATCATTAAGAATTGCTGACAGAACTCAAAGGGGGAGAACAAGTGTAAGCTGCTAAAGGTGTAAGAGCTAGAGTAGAGCACCCATTTCAACTTCCATGTCAGCTATCTTAAAGGCAGTGGCGCCACCAGGGGGTGGCTAGGGGTGGCTACAGCCACCCCAGAATTATCCTCAGCCACCCCTTTGCCACCCCTAAGAAAATTTTAATAATTTTCTTAATAATGCATATTTGTGAAAATATAATGCAGACTAGATTGTATTATCCACGATGTAAAAACTATTTTGAAATGGGAGGGGATACAAACAGCAGCGCTGCTTTTGCCATCCTCGCAACCTTCACATAACAACCCCCCTCCCCCACCACCCATGCAACGTCTGCTCCTTGCGAGATCAACTAACGTTACCAGCATCATAGAAAAAAAAAGTGAGATATTCGCTCCTTTTTTGTCAATAATGTAAGTGCAGGGTTCCCGTCATTTAAAAAAAAAAACAACTATCAGTAGCTCTGGACCATCGGAAACCTTAATTTGCTGCTGTTTCTTAGAGCTTACAGATAGCATCAACGTTACAGTATGCAGGCAAGGAAACAAGTGTGAAGCTACGTTAATTGTGTGGCCGGAGAGAAAATTGCTTTTATGGTGAAACAATGGTCTGATAAAACAATGCACACAGTGAATGACATGTTAGTTTTAAGTACGGTTTTACAGAATGTTAAGTCATAGGGACTTCATTACTTAGGCTATGTGCTGCATTCAAAACCAGCTTTGTCAGCAGCAACCCAGCAAGGACTGAGGTCAGTGGCAGTTATCAACGTTGTTGAGATGGCAATTTTGATTTGGTTTCTTAAACCAGTCTACTGATAGATCTGACTTAATGTTCAGTCGCTGCCAATCTCGTTCCAGATACAGCCATGATTAGAAAACAGATTAGCCCACCTTGTTGGATCTTAACCACATACACACAATCATAATCCAAAAAGACGATCAAAAACATCAAATATAGCCTAACGCAGGAATGTGCACCTTTTAAGATGGGGTGTCACGTACACTTTGAAGAATAGGGCATTGGAACTAACTGGATATTCAGGCTGCTAAATTAGTAGCCTACCAACATGAGTTTGCTGAGATGAGGATCAGAATAGGTAAGCGCGCTGGTTTATTTTATTATTGCAACTGGTTGGCTTAACAGGTTTTGTTTAAATAGTAGGGTAACGTTCAATTATTAACCTTTATGTGCCGTCATCAGCCCTGCAGTGGCCTTTTTCGTGTATACCATGGTCGACTTTTTGTAATCCAGGGAAGTATGACCTGTCTGCCACCTAATGGCAAAAAACTTAAACAAAATTAGGCTTCTCATCCATTGGGCTGTTGTTTAGAAGACGCGCCCTTGTTGAGTGTAGGCCTACTCGACAATGGCGCTTTTAATCTTGCATTTCAGTTAATATGGACTATTAGCCTGTAGGCTAACTTTAACTCACACTAGGTCTAGCCAAAATGTGTGCTATAAGAATCGCAGAACAATATTTTTAATGAGAGAAAATTAAGATGCATGTGTATACGCTGCAACAAGAGATGTAGGCCTATATGCGTGAGCAAAGTTGTGCCGTGAATTTTCCGCTCCATAGCGCCACCGAACTCGTGCAGATTCGGTCCCCCTCAATGTCAAACTGCTTCCTACGCGACTGATGTCACACAATGGCAATTTTCAGTAGTACAGTAATACATGAATATGCATATGCCCACGAGTTTTGCATATTAGCCTATGTCACTGAAATTAAGGTTGTTAATTACGTTTTTCATGCTAGCTTTGCTAAGCGGGAATGTTAGTCTACCATAGCTAATTAATGCGAAATGGCTATGTGAATCTGCCTAGGGTGGTGATGAAAAGAAAACGGGACATATCATAAACAGAATTGTATTTTTGAGTGCTATATTGAAGAGATAATAGCAAAAGTCATTGAATACTGACCTGCACCTAATATCTTGTATACATCATTACATTATCAGAATCTATAGCATTACATTTTGTGATTTAGGACTTTAGTTTGGTGTGCCACCCTAAGATTTGCTCTGGCCCCCACTATGCCACCCCTAGAAAAATATTCTGCTGGCGCCACTGCTTAAAGGAGGAATCTATAGTGGGAGTCAGTAAATAGGCACGTTATTCAAAGTCACTGTCACTGTGTCTATGAAAGCCATGACTTAGTTCTACAAATTATATTGACAGCAATGATACATGTGCAACCCCCCCACATTTTGCAAGACAATGCAATATAATTCATAATCTAAAACTGCTTCTTTGGTTCTTGATTGTGATTGGCTGATTCTGCATTCTAAGCCGTTGTAAAATGGCTGTAAACACACCGGTGCCTCTTCACTTCTGTATTACTGCGCAATTGAACGTCAATTAAAAAACCATAGTCCATGGCAGGCAACCATTCTCCAAAAGGAACTATATGTTTTGGCGGAAGAATGGTTATTACAATATACTATATTATATTATAAGTATATGGTTATATGCGATGAAATCTTATAAACAATTTACCGAAACAGTTTTAGATAAGCAATAAGCCACTCGAGTCCGTGCGTATACGCTGGTTTTAGAACAGCTGAGAGGTTTAACAACACCCCTCGGCTGTTCTAAAACTAGCCTATACGCACAGCTTCTTGTGGCTCATTGCTTAAATATAATTACAATTTACATCTACAATACAATGCAATACAATCTAAAATACAATACAATAGAGTCTTTACAGTTATTAACAGAGAGCACCAAAGCAAAAAACAAACAAACAAGCAAAAAACCCCTTGTGGTTATTCAAAGAGAAGACTTAGGTAGATCTACAGTAATTGTATCATAAATTAATTTGAAATGGTTAGAAAGCTGTTTTATATGTAAAAAAAAAAAAAACGAACTTTTCCTTCAGATGAGAAGCTAACATTTTGAAAAGTTACTAGTTCGTGCTGGTCTTATAGGCTTTGATGATATAATCTACAGTGAAACCACAGTTCTGTAATGGCTAAAATGGAGGGAAGTGGGCACTACTAGCCTACTGGTTTTAGCAAATGGTAAAGACAGAACATAGGCCTGCTCTGCTTCTTCTTTTGCAAATCTTATTTCATTATAGCAACAGCTATTGCATGGACATTGCGAAATACAGCTTTGTGGTTTTGTTAAAAATGATGCATTAGTTTGGCTATATATAGAGAGAGATCGTGCACAAAGTCCTGGACAAAAAGTAGCCAAACTTGGGGCCTGTTTATCACCACAAAAGTAGGACCAGCGAAAAGGGTGCTTCACAATGCACGCATTATGTAACACACACACACACACACACACACAATTTATATTCTAAGCCATTTACACTTAGATGACAAACTATATGGACACTGTATGAAGACCACCAATTCTACCCTTACAAAAAAAATCAGCATTGGACTTTTCACAGTAAAATGTTATAGTATATACTGCTGTGTACTGAAATTGTGAAATTATTTTGAGTGTATATAAAGTGTAACAAAAGTTTAGTCCTTCAGGAGGCACTAAAGAGCTTTTTATGAGAAGTCACCAGACAGAATATACTCATATACACCATGTCAGAGTAGAAAAAAAGAAATGTATTAAAAACACTCAAAACTAAAAGAATGGTATGCAAACTTACCAGCAGCTAAAAGGTAATTTTGATTAATTGTATTTTCTGTTTGTGTTGGAAAAGTCTAACCTGTAGGACCTGTTAGTGCATCTACAGTATGGCATATAAGTTTCCATTTCTTATAAGTAGCCTTCCTAAGAAAATGCTTCATTCTATTTTGGTTTTGCTTTTTGATTCTGATAAAACACGTTGCAAACAATGTCAAATAACCTGTTCTGTTGTGTCAAGATGAAAATTCAGTGTGCATACAGCAAGGTACTGAATTGAGATACTGTATATTCTGTGTTGGGCAAACTACTCAGAAAATGTAGTTAACTAAGCTACCGGTTTAGATTAGATGAGTCTTCTCACCAATGCTACTTGAAGACCAAATGTAGCAAGCTAGTTACAAAAAAATGACAGAAGTCTAACTTTTTAAAGTACAAAAAGGCCTATAATAATAAAAGATCCAAGCTTCTTCTAAGACTCTATAATTAATTAAACTAACAGCTTTCTCAATAGCTATACAGTACTGATTAGTACAGCAGTTCCCAACAGGGGTTCGGGGCCCACAAGGGGGCCTCAGCAAGCTCTGTGAGGGTCGCGTCATATTTAAAATTTTTAAGCAGTGGGGAATCAGGAGAACGATCATGATGCCTTTGCTAATTTTATGCCCTGACTGACCAAAAAAGGGATACATTTATAATTTGTTCTCCAGACAAAAGACAGAGTCTCACTGATTTGCCTTAGGCAGCTAGCCTAATAGTAGTGACCCAAGCAGATGGGTCGTAGTGTTAGCATTACTGGAACACACAAATTACAGGAAATATTAAGATAGTTTTATTGCATTTTCTCAAAGTCCCTGACCCAGCCACAGTGCATTATCTGTACGAAAGTTCTTGGCGTCCAAATTCATAAGACATTTACAGACGTCTCATCCCCAATACTACGACAGCATTTTTTGAGTGCAAGGCATTAGAATTGACACACACCCTAAATTAGATGATACGCCACAGCTACAAGACAAGAAATGTTAATGTTGGAGGTGTTGGGGGGGTTCTCCATTGGAATGAATGAGAGAAATGCTTCTGTGTGTGTGTGTGTGTGTGTGTGTGTGTACGGGGTTGCTGCGTGGGTGTTGGTGGGGGGGTTCCGGGGGGTGTTGAGAAGGATTTTCTGTTTGTGTTAGAAAAGTCTAACCTGTAGGACCTGTTAGTGCATCTACAGTATGGCATATAAGTTTCCATTTCTTATAAGTAGCCTTCCTAAGAAAATGCTTCATTCTATTTTGGTTTTACTTTTTGATTCTGATAAAACACGTTGCAAACAATGTCAAATAACCTGTTCTGTTGTGTCAAGATGAAAATTCAGTGTGCATACAGCAAGGTACTGAATTGAGATACTGTGTATTTAGGGCTGGGCGGTATATCGATATTTAATCAATATCGATATAATTTCAAACCACGATATGATTTTTGACATATCGTATATATCGGTTATGACTTGCTTTTTAATCCAGAGACAAGTATTCCGCTTTTTTCTGCTATGCGACGTCTGTGCACCAGCTTCCTTGCCACTGATAGCTCAGTGCTCCTAGCTTTGAGTTAGCTCCTCCCTTCCCCTACTCATGTAGACCGAGTAAACAACAATGGCGACTTCCATAGAATGCATGAGTTATACAGATGGAGAATGCCGCGGAAAGGTTATTGTGGCCAAAAAAGCGAAACAACGGTTTGGTCATTTTGAAATGGAGGCCACCGGCAAGTATATGAAGAGTGTTACAAACTCCGAGGACAGACCGCCACAAAACCAGTGGGAACTGAGAAAAACTTCAGAACTCTTTAGCATGCAATGTTCCCTAACTCTATGACAGAAAAAGCGGCGGTGGAGCATAACGTTAAAATCAATTGCCGTATCACGGTGGACATGGCATCAATTGCCGTAGTGGAACGCGGATTTGTGTTGTTACTTTACAAGACAAGAACTGCCGCGACTATGATGAGAGAGCGTGATTGGCATTTGAACTCTGTGACGCAATGGCAATGACAACAGACGAGTGGAGAAAAGTTAGCAGAACCTGTGAGTCCTACATTTGTGTCACATTACGGCGGAGACTCTTAACACATTCGTTTTCTTTGCACAAAATATACAAATGGAAAGAAGGCCCACATGTTTGTTATTACTGTTGCACAGTTTAGTTGAGAACTTGTTATTTTGAAAAAAAGCTCTTTATATTATTTTCATTATTTATTTTATAGACACTTTATTTTATTTATTTATTTATTTATTTTTGCTGGAAAGATATCGAGATATATATCGTATATCGATATACGAGAGAGATATATCGAGATATACATTTTAGTCCATATCGCCCAGCCCTATGTGTATTCTGTGTTGGGCAAACTACTCAAATAATGTAGTTAACTAAGCTACCGGTTTAGATTAGATGAGTCTTCTCACCAATGCTACTTGAAGACCAAATGTAGCAAGCTAGTTACAAAAAAATGACAGAAGTCTAACTTTTTAAAGTACAAAAAGGCCTATAATAATAAAAGATCCAAGCTTCTTCTAAGACTCTGTAATTAATTAAACTAACAGCTTTCTCAATAGCTATACAGTACTGATTAGTACAGCAGTTCCCAACAGGGGTTCGGGGCCCACAAGGGGGCCTCAGCAAGCTCTGTGAGGGGCCGCGTCATATTTAAAATTTTTAAGCAGTGGGGAATCAGGAGAACGATCATGATGCCTTTGCTAATTTTATGCCCTGACTGACCAAAAAAGGGATACATTTATAATTTGTTCTCCAGACAAAAGACAGAGTCTCACTGATTTGCCTTAGGCAGCTAGCCTAATAGTAGTGACCCAAGCAGATGGGTCGTAGTGTTAGCATTACTGGAACACACAAATTACAGGAAATATTAAGATAGTTTTATTGCATTTTCTCAAAGTCCCTGACCCAGCCACAGTGCATTATCTGTACGAAAGTTCTTGGCGTCCAAATTAATAAGACATTTACAGACGTCTCATCCCCAATACTACGACGGCATTTTTTGAGTGCAAGGTATTAGAATTTACACACACCCTAAATTAGATGATACGCCACAGCTACAAGACAAGAAATGTTAATGTTGGAGGTGTTGGGGGGGTTCTCCATTGGAATGAATGAGAGAAATGCTTCTGTGTGTGTGTGTGTGTGTGTGTGTGTGTGTGTGTGTGTGTGTGTATGGGGTTGCTGCGTGGGTGTTGGTGGGGGTTTCTGGGGGGTGTTGAGAAGGATTTTGGAGGGGATTTTGTGGCAAACATCATCCTATGTCTGGCCCAAGTTAAGTTTATCGTGTTCTTGAAAGAACACATTGTCAATTTACCACAAACAGTAAAATGGAACCTCAAGCTCTCTTGGATGTATTCTAGAATGTTGAATAGATTCTCCCATGTTCTGGCATAACATACAAAAACCCACAGTAGAACTGCATTATTTTAAAAGCTAATGTTGATTTGACATTATTTTTTACAAAGCATAGGTTTCACTCTTCGCGTCCTAATTTTCGAGTTCCTATAATCCAAAATATGGCCTGTGCCTGTGTGCCAAATGTCACACAACCTGTTCTGCAGTACAATGTGTGGACTCTGGGGGGTCTGGGGCCCTACGCAACAGTGTTGTATAAAGTACCCAAATGTTCGACTTGAGTAAAAGTACAGATACCCTACCAAAAAATTACTTTGGTAGAAGTTCAAGTACTCCACTAGCATGTTACTCAAGTAAAAGTCTAAAAGTATCTAATATTTACTGTACTTAAGTAGGCAAAGTAATCTATAATTAAATGTACTTAAGTAATGAGAGTAAAAGTACAAGTAGGAAACATGTAGCTTACACCAACAAAAAAAAAAATAGTAACACTGTTATACATTTTCTTCCATTCATTTGAATTTACTTGCAAAGCAAAAGGATAGAAACCAGCCATAATCATTTTTGTGCATTAAGTAATACATGTGATTTTGATTTAATCTAATTTCAGTTTTGTTTCCTCCATCCCAGAGTTTTAGATCCTGAAAATGTAGTAACTGCAGAAATGGGTGACCGAGAGAACCTTTTCTCGGTTCTCTCATTTAATCAGATAAATGACTATGAAGAAGATAAATTAACTTAAAAAAATTGCCTGGTGTGAATTATTGTTTGCACTTGTCCAATGATAAATCAGCTTCACCAAAACACGCAGTTAGTCTACCACAAACTTCAATTCATTCTAATACTTGTAACTATACAGCCGACTAAAAATGTAGTGGAGTAAAAGTATACATTTGTCTTAGGAAATGTAGTGAAGTAAAAGTAAAAGTTGCCAAATTCTTAACAACTCAAGTAAAGTACAAATACTCCCAAAACCTACTTAAGTACTGTAGTGAAGTATTTTTACTTAGTTACTATACATCACTGCTATGCAACACAAACACCATAGAGATAAGTAAGTAAATAAACATACTATAATGACACAATTCATTCCACCTAAATTAATTTAGTCAAATGCAAATATGCATGTTATTTCTGAGTGAGTATTTGAAACCTGCTATAGGTTGAGACTTTGGCTACAGGTACCAAAAATCATTGTACATGCTATTTTTGAGACCATGTTTATCTCCAAACCAAGGAAACCCAGGGTTGGACTTGGAATCAGTCCCATCCAATAATATCACAGCAATGAAAACCAGTGGTTTGAACAAAGGCTTAAATATCCCTGGATGTCTATAGTTAACCAAGTACACCATGGAAATTGAAAGGGTAAGTTCTATCTTTACATGTCCAATGTTTTATTGTGTTTGTAAATATCTAGTAGTGTTGTAAATTCAGTTTAGGTTTTACCATAAAATGATAGTATTTTAAACAAATCTTCCTTTTTTCTCAACAGATTGTCCAACAAGTTCATATGTTTTGCCAGATGTATCCCACAGTGAGAGACTGTCAATATTTTCACGGTCAAATTAGTGAATATCAGTTTCATTTGGACAATGTTAATGACGTCAATGATTCACTCTTTTTTGAAATAAGAAAAGGTTGCAGTGTTAACATCGGTGGTGGAATTATTTTTGTAGGCTTTGGAATTTTAACACTGAAGAATATGAAGACGTACATTAGAGGATTCCCTGTGTATGCCATACATGCCTTAGATGAAGGATATGTCATTCATAAGCTTAATGCTTATTTTGACAATATATCATTTAAGACATGTATGGATGTTAAATTCTGTGTAATTAATTTAGGGTTATCTGCGCATGAATATCAGCTATTTGACATCAGCTACAAGAATAGGTCTATAAATCAGATTCATTTTAATAACTCTACAGGAAGCATTGTGAGAGACAGAACAAATAAAATGAAAAAATTGTTCCACAAAAATGTTTTTTTTTTCACTGCGCGAGAGATTGGCCAGCAAACTAGCCAGGGATATACCATCACCTGCCAAAAAAACAAGGAATTCATAGGTATTTGTTGTGGAAAAAAAGGGAAATATTTTTATGGTTGTGATTTAAGATATAAACATTTTCTTAACACACTTTTTAAATGATCTTTACTTTCAAATGCTGATCTCTATTTCCACTAATCTTTACTTACAGCATAACTTATATATACCACTGATATACCACTCGTGCAACCCCATTTTCATTCTCCTATCAAAGCAAAAGCAAAAGCAATAATTAAAAAAAAGACCTAAGACCTTCAAACCTTCAAACTTGTTTGGTAGCCTTTCATTTCCAGTGGTGTATTTCCCAGAGGAAAATGTTGTGTTAGGCTCCTGAAACTGGTGAGTGCCTATTCTCTATAACATAACCTTAACATGTTGTATACTATGTATTTTGCTGAGCAACTGAATAGATTGTTGCTATGATTACAGTCACCAAGAGGAGCCACCCTAAGGGTTGCTGTCAGACAACAGCTGCTCTCAGGTGAAAAGTTCTAATGGAACACCTGCATGACAGGATGACATCACACCTGAAGCCTTGTAGCCACAACTAACTCTAACCATGAAGAATTTCATTAAGGTATCATGTTTTAATGCATTATTACAAAAATATCAGATACAGACAAAAATAATCATAAATATATGTGAGTATAAAGAAAAAGAGGCACACAATAAAGCACTGCTCAATAGCGAAACCTCTGGATATACTTTAGATCACATGCCTGAAAATTTGGTAATTAGCAAAGGTCCAAAGGCAAGGCCCAAATATAGAGTAGTAAATGTATAACACACTCGCAAGAGTGGTAAGATTTACAAATGGAATTAGTCTTTCAAAATTTGAAATGATAGAATATAACATTTTTTTTTATTTGAAAGGTTTTCCATTGAAATTAGTTATACACATCATTTGTTAATAACCAGCCAAGTGTTCATTTTTTGTAAAATACACAATATATGTCACTTCAAAATTGATGCTTAACACATTTCTCATAGTAATCTCAAGAAAATATATATTTCTTATATTCTGGCCTGATCATTTTGGTTGTGACTACAGATAGTTGTCAACGGCTGCCACCTTCTGAGCTTGGTCTGGTCCCTCGTGGTATCTGAAATATCGCCATCTGCTGGTTTCTTCAGGACTTACTTACGCAACTCAACCTTTTTTATTTTATTTGCTTAGTTTAGGACACACCTCTGGTTAAAAAAAATATCCTGAACTGAGATAGGGGGAAATGTACTTATTGCTCTGCTCAATAAAACACCTTTCCTTTCCTTCTTATTCATTGTCTCATTGAGCTTATGCAAATCAACATGCATGATTTAATAACATTCCTCTATACTTAGAGGTGAAAGGAATTTACACACACACACATAGCCATCACCAAACAGTTGTGTAGGTTGGGTTTGGACAGCGGTGGACACACACACACACACACACACACACACACACACACATATATATATATATATATACATATATATATATATAGAGAGAGAGAGAGAGAGAGACTTGGAGTCTTGATTTGAAGCTTAAAAAAGAATTGAGACCTCACCATCCCCCCACCCTTGGTCACCCACCACTCACCAAAATCATCAAATTATCAACACTGGTCACAAACATACACACAAACATCACGTGTTTTGTTGATGCTGAAAGCCTCATGCCTCATGCTTACAGTTTTTTTCTGAATGCTTAAACACTAACAGTGATTCTTGTAGCACAATGTCTAAAACTATTAATAGTTGTAGGTAAACTACTCACTGAGTTTGCATAATTAAAACCACAAATACTGCTTTGCACACAGTTTGCACTTTTATAACACACAATTTGCAAATGTATAAATACAATCTACTCCACAGCACTCTTTTTGCGGAACTGTAAACACAACTCACTACTTTACACACAATTTCCAAATTATTAGCACACTCCTAGTAAAAATATACACATGTATTGCTATTATTTACACTATTTTACTAACTGTTAACCACACTGTGCCATGCAGAAACAGTTTTAGATAATTAGTTCACTTTGCAATCAGCATGAGCACTATAAATAAGCTTTCAATGTGAAGAACAATGGGGGGAAGACTGAGAAAAGTGAGGATTAGAGGAGGGCGAGGAAGTGTATGAGGACTTGAAGCAGCGGTGGAAGAGGAGGACAAGGACTAGGAGGTGAATTTAGAGTGAATTTAGAGAAAGATACAGTTAAAGAAGGTGATGAAGGGAGAGGGTGAGGAGGTGAAGAAGAAGGAGGAAGGATAAGAAGACACTACATTATACTGTACACTGACTACATATAATGTTCAGAGACCAGAGCAGATCAGGTATGTCATCTTATGGGACAATGTTAGGTTCCATAGAGCTGCTTTGGTTCACTACTGGTTTACAGATCACCCACTCTTACTCAACCTCTCCCCTTACTCTCCATTCTTCAATCCAGTTGAAGAATTCTTCTCAGCCTGGCCCTGGAAGGTCTATGATGATATTCCCATCAATAATTTCTCTCTCTTTCAGTGAAATTGTATGTTTTCTTGTGTTTGTTTTGATGTGTGTAAATAAACTTTCATACTTATGTGAATCACTGTGTGTTATATGACAAAATTATGACAAAAGTATGACAGCAAATGGACATACCTTGCGCACAGAGAAAACAAAAGCCAGATGTGTTTTTCATTTACAGTTTTTGTCCATTGCTTGAACACATTTTGCAAAACTTGGCTCATGGTGCCAAAACTCTACACACAAGGAAGTAAGGAAAAACACAGGGAAATAAACCATTCACATCTATGTCAAATACAAACTCTGCGATCAAAACCTAACAATCCTTTGCCAAAACCTCACTTTGATGACAAAATGATACCCACTTGCGTCATGTCAATAAACTCTCATATAAACAACAACACTCTGGTCTACTTTATATAAAACACTGCAGTCCTTGATTTTTACTGTTTTTATTCAATTCCACAGATTTTTCACCAAAAAATTAAATTTTCAGATCAAAAACATTATATTACAGTAGTGTATTTTACAGTGTAGTAAATTCAGTTAAAGCAAAAATAAACAAAAATAAAACAAACAATACACTACTGTAAACACAGAAAAACACAGCTATGCACAAGTGGGTTTATGGATCCTGCTGTCTGTTGGGCCTGGCCGCAGGATCTAATCAACATCATAAGCAATGTCTTCTCTCGCTAAGCATAGGGGAAAATATCTCCTTGTGTGCCGAATCCATCCTTGGGCTGACCAAACCTCAATGTTTCTGCAGGCCTGTTCTATTGCCTACAGGAGTGGCATACAGGCATGTGGTTGGCATCTCCAAGTAGAAAATTCCTTGATATAATTTAGAAATGGTGAGTAAGGGGCAAGAACACAACTTCAAGTTGTTCAAGTCCCTCATAGTCAGGACATGATTTACGTCATGGTCCACTATACAGTAAGTTGATCTTGCATCATCTGAAATTATGGTCCTCATATGGCCCCGAACACGTCCCTCTCTCTCTGTCTTTCTCTTCCTCTACCTCTGCCTCTAGCTCTCCCTTACTCCATGCTTGCAAGTTTTCAAAATGTCTTACAGTAACTAAGGACTTTTTGTAGCTGGCTGATTGGTGTTAAGTATTTTCAGATGTGTATCTAAGTGTTTCCAATTGCGCAGTGTGTTTTGTATTTTGAATAGATGTGTTTTCCCAATGGTAGCGTGAGATTTCAGTTTTGAACAAAGTGTCTTATGTATGAAATAGTGTGTAGTGTGCAGAAGCAGTGTGTTGCAAAAAGGAGCAAGTGTGTTGCAGAATTGCTACTAAAGCGCAAAGCAGCACTTTTGTTTAAGGTATGGTTACACTTTGTTTAAGGTATGGCCACAACAACTTCAAGTTATGTTCCTTTGATTTTAGTGTTCAACCAATGGGTAAAAACTGTACCATCAGTGTGTAGTTGGCACATTGTGTGCTTATAAATTTGATGGTTAGTGTTAATTGTTTGGTACAAAAAAATAATTTTTACAAAGGTTTGTAGAGTTAAGTAAAATGTATTATCTTTTGCAAGAGATCTAGAATGTTTAGCTGATTTGGTCTAAGGTTTTTCAATTTGTGTGTAGAGTTTTGCAAAAATAAAAATTCTTAGAAAAAATGTGTTTAAGCAATCAGAAAAAACTGTAATCAGATCCGAGAGCAACACGTTGGGTTGAATCCTTTACTAGCAGAGACTCCCATATAACTCGTGCATGCGCGCATGATACATCTCAAACCTTATCACTACACGAGGCATCTTTAAATATGGTGCCCAGTGAATGGTACAGTAAGTGCAGCAGAGAATCGGCTGAGAAATCAGCTGAGATCAGTTGGCAGAGGCAGGAGCTTGACTCTGTGGCCTGCCAGAACTAACACTAGCACTCAACAGGTTAAGGTAACCAGTTTTTCATGTAACCAATGATTTTTGTATAATTCATTTAATCTGTGTTTTAACATACAGGCATGCCTACTGTTTCCATTAATACATTTACATTTACCCTTATGCATTTAGCAGACGCTTTTATCCAAAGCGACTTACAAAGGAGGATAACAATCAAGAGCATAGCGCTAGAAGAAAGTTGCTACGACAAAATAGCCGGTTCCTGGTGGCAGGCTGGAGCCTTGCATGGCAGCCTCCTCCACTGGCGTTTGATTGTGTGTGAATGGGTGTGTGATTGGGTGAATGCCATAAGTAGGTGGCACGTGTATGCAGCGGCCTCTGGTTCTCCCGACCACGAGCATCACGTGTGGGATTGCTAGAAACGTAATTTCAATTCCTCTGTATGTCCTGTATATGTAGAGAAATTGACAATAAAGAGACTTAACTGAATCCAGCCCTAAATTAGTGAAATAGAACACACAGTGAGGTGAGCCACATACAGCACTAACCCCAGCACAGTGTTCTGGCTGCTACAAAGGCAGTGAAAAGTTAGGTTTCAAGGATACTTAAGCCGTGATCTATCCTTCAGTTATAAGCTCAAAGCCATAATCAGTAGGACACAGCCTCACACCTGATATTGTAAAACTAGAAATACAGGTACAACTTGATCATTGTGAAATCATTCAGGTCTCTCGTGCATAGACACTTCCTTTGACTAGGCCTATCCCTGTATATAAAAGGGTGTTGCAGCTAGGTTTGCCCAAGGGAGAAAAAATAAATGGACCTTGAAACGGTAAGATATATTCTGATTATAATGTTTTTACTGAAATCTATATCATAAAGGGTCTTGGAGTCTGAGTTAGTTCATCCTAGGATTCAGTTTTTAAATCACCAAAATAGACTAAACTGTATGCCCTTCACCGGTCTTATTTCAGTGCATTCTCTGGGATGGAATGCTACTATGTTAGCATTTTGCTTAGCCGAGTTTCAATAGAGAACATAGAGAGATGATTAGAAGCGACCAAACATATCCTAACCTTTCCTTTTTACATGGGGTTACTTGAGTAGATACGTGAAAAACTAAAATATAAAAATTGAGTTTTTCTAGGTGAATAACAAGCAGAAGGTATATATAACAATTAAAAGGCATTAGTGCTGTCATGTTTCACATGTTACTGCGCACATGATGAAGGGCTCCCTGAAGTGTTTTATTACCACCATATATTAGTTATTATTATCTTCTTAAAAAATCTCTTTGTCACCATAGTTAGTTAGGTAACTAGAGAGACCACATGTAAATAGGAAAGACATAGATGTGTTTGGCTGCTTCTAACTTCATTACCATTTTGACTCTAGGACTCTAGAACTAGGATAAGCTAAAAGCTAACAAACTAGTATTCTACGTTAGAGCAATTGAGACAAGACAGGTGTGTATCAAAAAGTTAAAGGTACAGTTTTTAACACTTTGAGCCCCCGAAATTTTGACGATTTCTCCTCTCTCGACTATTTGGGAAATGTGCATTTTAGACAACCTGTGAAAAGGGAATCAAAGTCTGGAAAACCGAACTATACATTTAAGTTAAGGGAAGAACATACTTCAATATTTAAGAAAACGGATGTGTTTGACCCTTAATTGCGTCACCATTGTTATGCTTTCTATCCTACACTCCTACTCCTACTCCTTTATATTACTGATAAATGTTACTGTTACTGTAAATATTACTGTTGCCTTGCCATTATCCTGATCATGTGTTTCTTCTCGACAGGTAGTCAGAGACATACATTGTAAGTTCAATTTAGAGCATGCCAACTGCTTTGTATACAAATGTAGTACTGAGATATGTAAGTCAGAAATGAAAGAAAATGAACTTATATTGAAAAGACAACCTATATGTATTTTAAAAACAAATAAAAAAACTGGGACTGGTTTTTACTTACATGAAAATAAAATCATGTCTGCTCATCATACTTTTGAAGATTGTCCCAATGAGGTTTGGGCATTTTTCCCCGCGAATGATTTCATATTAATTTATACAATTAAACAATTTGATAGTAAATCATATAAGTCAAATCCAGAAGCAGACACCGGAGTTCTTATTTTTGAAGGAGATTCATATCCTCTGGGAAAAGGTTTATTTGATAAAATTCGTCCAATACCAGATGTAGAAGTATTGTTAAATCTAGAAGTATTCTTCTACACATTTAATGAAAATAAACTAAATTCTCCTAAGAAGCATGAGGGTAAAATAAAACATATCCTAAAGAAAGAAAAGGACATGAAAGGCATAATATTAAAAAATCAATTCTTAATTGATACCCATGGCCAAGAAGGGGACAGTGGAAGCCCTATTTTTGTCAAAGAAACAGGTGAATGTCTGGGGCTCTATCGTGGAGTTAAAGGGAAATTTGGAGTAGGTATACTATGTAAAATACCTGAACCATGTCCCCATAGTAGTGATGGGGAAACTAAAAGTAACTTAAAATTAATAGATGTGTTTTGGTATTTAAAATGTACTGTCTCTGAATATCTTCTTGAGATTAAAAACAACATATCCACATATACCATTACATTAATCAATATGTTAATCAATCACCCCTAAAATCTAAATTAAAAGTTAATTATAAGTAGTGATATTATAGAACAATATAGTTACATTTTTGCTGCATGGTCAACTGTGTACACAAAAGGTATAATCCCATATATTGACTTTCAACCTGCACAATCATTAGGCTTGACTGTTGATTTTGGTAGTTACTTTCTACTAAACCCAAGTTAGTGATCAAATATACTTACCCCAAACTGAAATCCATCTATTAGTATCAATTAATTGTCTACTGTACCATCATAAGTGTCCATTAACTCCCTTCCCCGAAGAGGAATCTACAGTATTGCTGTCTCCAGTGACCGGTGAGTCCTAACACTTCTACCTTGCTCACCATGATATGCATGTTGTACCAGATTCATGTATTTTACATACAGTAGCCTATTAGGACTACCTAACTGATCTTCATTATGTGTAGTCACCATCCAGGAGACAATTTCAGAAGAGCCTAGCAGGTTGGTAATTGGTGATTTTTGTTTCATTTTCCATAAACATTGTTCATACATTTTTGGGGGGTTAGTGTTGTCATATATTTAATACTAGCATCTTATCTAATAGATATTCACTATTATTTAAATGACTTACTAGATGAACAACATCGCCACCAGCTGGCTCCCTGCTCTGGACTGACACACCATCTACTGTACTGCTTTGGGCTGCTGTACAAGATTCCTCCTTGGGCCATTTTCTTTTATTTCTTAAAGTTCACTGCCTGATCTGAGCGGAATATTTTGCTCAGTTTAAGATTTTCTTTTTTCCTTCTTTTTTTTCTTTTATTAATTGTAATAATTAATTTATTGTTCTAATGCCCCCACATAAACAGGGCTTTAAAGTTTACTTGGATTGATCCTTTAATTGGCTGCGCCTCATTATGTCCCTAGTTAAAATGACACTGTAACCATGCAAAATGTAACACTGTGTAATGTTTTCAATAAACAGCTTCTCCTTCCACTCTCTTTCAGTCTATCAGAACACATGGGCACGAAAGGTACAAAGTTTATCAATAAAAAAAAGGTTTTGCATTAACTAGAGCTTTTGTGGGGTATAGGCTCTGAGAGGAACATTGAGCTGATTCATCAGCATTATGCTACTTAAGCTCATGGTGTTAAGTAAGATATCTGACTAAGCTATCTAACTGATTATTGCTGGTTAGATATGTTTACCATATTATATTTATTTTTTATTTATATTATATATATTTTCAGATACCTTAATCAATTAATAAAAATATAGTTGGAAAATATTCTGTTGGTAATTGGATATTCTGTTATATTTTTCATTATTATTCAATGCCAGAAGGAGTAACTTCAAATCAAGAAAACAGACATGAAAGCCCAGGGTCTTAGCTTTCATTTCAAACCAATTCTATGTTTCTAGGTAAAGGGTTTTTCAAGTTATAAAGTTTTGAATGTCAGTAGGCCCTCTTGTTTGAGTTTACATAGGGGTCCCAAGAAAAACGCATAGGCATATCTTTACAAAAATTATTGTAAAAAGTAATATTTTTGGTCTTTTGACTTCAAATTTTTTTGTGTAGCAAGCTGAGAAATGGAGTTAGGGCCTAGATTTATTGATTTGGGGGTATCATAAGGATGGTACCTTCATATCTTAGTTAGTTCATAGACATTTGAAATGAGCGGAAAAAAAAACTTCCAACCGTTCCAACCTCTGTAACTCTGTGTCCATATGTCACAGAAACATACATATTCTTCTAGAAAAAACTTGAGGGTGTCACCTTTCCAATGGTATGAGGCACATCCCTGAGTCTAAAACTACAGTATGTAGGAACTGTCAAGCTTTTAATTTGGGTATGTCGTTTTTTTTTTTTTTTTTTAATAGGAAAAATAGGGGCGTGCATTAAGGGGTTAAAGTTGTAGGTTCTAGCATGTAAAAGCTTTAGCTACAGGGTTCTGCCACTGTCTATAGGTTTTGAAGAACTAGTCTTGTCAACCTGTGTATCCAGTTGCATGTCCTGGAAGGCAGATTACAAGCATAAACAGAATCCTTGCTGTACTCTGAAATGCCTCTTTAGGGAGAAAGTTTGTCTTTGAACACTGAACACATCTTATTAGTAATGAGTCTGATCTAGTTTCTTTATGTGACAGACCTGTGTGTGTGGCAAAAAGTTTACATTGCTGATACATTGAAAAGCATCCATCTTAAGAACAGCAAGTCTGGAACACCATCAAGTGAACCCCATAAACCGCTGCACAATACAGACGTTGTGACAATGACATCCCCAAACAGTGTGGTTTATACAAAATCATAATTATGGCTATAATATAATCATACATTTTTAAAGGAGACTTTTTTTTGTTGTTGATTTTGTTTTGTTGTTTTTGTTTTGTTGTTAATGACCCTCCCATTTAACCACCACTTCCTTGCTGTTCCAATATGTACCAGCAGATGGTGATATAGTTTATTATTGATGTCTTGATTCCTCTCCTGAAACACTCAGCGGTCCAAGTATCCTTTCATCTCCTATTATGCTGACCTTTAGATCTTATCTGTTTCAAATCGAGGCTACAGACACATAGGAAATCACACTGAAATTGTAAGGCCATGCTGTAATCTTTCTTAAACAAGATACAACAGTCTATTCTGTCCACTCAAAAAAGCTACCTTACTCTGTAGCCTATACCTTACAGTATACCTATTTATGAAAACTATTGAGTGAATGTCTTTAAATCTAAGAGTATAATTGAAGAGTTTAGATGCAAAAACCTCTAAAAGCCATTTCAATTAATTTACAGAAATATGTTTTTTTAATTTTGACGAACTATAATATATATATATATATATATATATATATATATATATATATATTCAGTCCAAATCCAATCTGATTTGTTTTTACATAATAAAAAGAATTGAATAAAGAATAAAAATAAATTTAGTTTTATACTGATGACTTATAAAATATTATTAAAACCTCCTTTTTGAATATTTCTGAAAATGGATTTAGAGGCTTTTGCATCTGAACCCTTCAATTCTGTCTGTCTATTGTCCAGTATTGCAATGCTTGTTTGTCTGTCTGCATGGCTTGTAAATTGTAAGGCTAACCATTATTGCATAGTCTGACATACAGATATCTTAAAATGTTTTGTGGAACTTTTTTTCCCAAATAATACATAAAACATCACTGGTGAAGTCACTATACAGCTGATTGTAACAGAAAAGCTTGAAAGCATCTCTAACATGCCTGGCACTGAACAAAAGGACATGACATCAGGACAGTTCTGGGCAACTGCTTGAACTTCATGTCATATCACCGTGGCGACCAGCATTATGTCATGTTGGTGTGGTGAGCAGGTGTGCTGGCTATCGGAATACATTCTCATGACTTTTTAAACAGGTTACTTCCAGACAACTCCTTGTCACTACAAGCTATGCAATGCCACATTCGCCTGGGTTCTAGCCTCAGTGATCAGTTGACAGAGTGACCACAGTAAATACGTGCAGCTCAAAATATGTAGTTATCCACTGGAGCTAATTGTGTTTTTTATTATGTTGCCATAGAGATGGTGACTTTTAGGTAATGTGAGACTCTGAATGTTGTACAGGCATCACGATTATGTGTTGCTGTTAGTGCAGTCTCTCTCTCTCTCTCTCTCTCTCTCTCTGTATGTTAGTGAGTGAGTGTGTATGTGTGTATGTGTTTGTACTGTATGTGTGTGGGTTGTGCGAATGCTTGAATGCAAGACTGATTAGATGACACCTACTCCCAAGCACTAGGACCCAGCAGACACCCTGCTGAGTGAACTTCACATGCTCCCCCCCCCCCCCCCACTCTCTCTTTCTCTCTCTCTCTCTTACTCTTTCTCTCTCACTCACTCAGACTCTGGGAGAGCTGCATATGCTGCCGCGGTTGCTGCTGTTGCCTCTCCAGCTCTCTGCAGAGAGGACCAACACACTCAACTACCTCTCCTTCACTCCCTCTGCTTCCAGTCTTCCTTCCCTCTCTCACCCACCTTCTCCCTCCTTCACTGGGATGGCCTCAGAGAACACACACCAGCCAACAGAACGAGTGCCGGATAGCTGCTGGAGGAGGCAAAAGAACAGAGGGAACCGGACAGAACCTTTGTGGTTCTAACACTTTGAGCTCCTCCTTCCTCTTTTACTCCCTCTGCCTCCACTCTGTCCCCAGGACCCCAGGACCGGACAGAGGATTTTTTTCCCCCCACAGATTGACTTTGATTTTTTACTCACCTACATCTCATTCTTTTTTCATTTCTTTTTTTCTGTAATTTTCCCCTGGTTTGGATTTTCTGCAGTACAGCTGAGGTATTGATATTCTTTCTTTTTTCCGCTTTGTCTTTCACTTTTTGCCGTCCATCCATCCACCCCTTGCTTGAGGCAAAAACAAAAGCTGTGGGCCAAGTTATTCAACCTCATCATATCCATCTGGAGTTCACAGGTTATTTGTGTCTCCCGCTAATTTGCCTTGCTCCTTTTTGAATGTAAAACATTATACTGACAAAGTGCTGCGATGGGGAGGAACTGAGATATCCCCATTGGTAAAAGGATGCTGCAGTGTGTGGCCTCTCTGGCTCTGTGCTTTAGAAACTGTATCTCTTCCCTGCTTGGTAGTGGCCCTACTTAACACAGGGCACGGCACAACAGGAGACACCTCAGGGAGAGCTGGTGTCACTGGTGCAAAGGCTCACTTCCACGCTGCCACACTACTTATGAGTGTCTACACCTGCGCTCTCTTGTTTGCTTAGTACTTAGTACACACACACACACACGCAGTTGCTCACACCTGGAGATTTGTTTACCTTTGAGCCATTGCCACAGGTGTGTATGCGTGTGTGTGTGTGTGTCTACACACGTGTGTGCGCGTGTCTCTTTACTTGCTTTGCATGCTCTTGTGGAAACTTTTGGTGAAGATTCTTCTTACGACTGCAAAGTTTTGGCTTGGTGGTGTCGAGCATAGGCCAAGGGTGTCGTTTGCAGCCCTTTGGATGTGAAGGTGGTGCTGGTGGTGGTTGCCAGGACGGAAGGAGATCGCCATGGGGAACGCGGCCGGGGGCATGGACCTGCCGCTGGGCAAGGACAGCAAGGGGACCCCCTCCGGAGGGGGAACCCCTGGGGCAAGCCACAGACAGACGGCCGGGCCCAAGCTTCCAATGCCCTCTGACGAGGAGCTGGAGGAAAGGTTCAACGCTGTGCTGGTGAGTAGGATCTCACTCACACAAACAGACACACGTGTGCATAAATGCAAACACAAGCATACATGCATGGAATATACTCAAATGTTTTTGTTGTTATTGTTCTGTATTGTTGTAAAGAAATATATCTGATTATCATGTGAAATGTGTACTGTATGTGTTTGTGTGCGTGTGTGTTTGTACACGCACACACACACACACACACACA
>JAGFZM010005062.1:46314-60771 GCA_017657215.1 Limnothrissa miodon | reverse complement strand
CTATGCAAAGTCAAATCTGGAACTCCTTTTTGAACATTCTAAAGAAAGCAATGGTTTTACAGTTGACATAAAACTTTAAGTGTAATCATCAACATAATTTTCTCAGTTTCTCTTCATTCAGGAAGAAATTGAATATATCAGTACCATAACCCACCACTGTGTGGCACTAATCTATAAAATATGCCACCACTCCCCACAGCAATAGCAGCAGCTGAAGCAACAACAGTAGAAGTCTGCAACCATGATATTCCTTTGTAACTCTTCTAGTTCTTAACCTGTGAGTGAGTGGGGATGATAAGAAGGCAGTGTTTTATTATCTTGGTTTATTCTCAATAAGAAACCTGTTTCCCTTCACAAACAGCTCTTTTGCTTCCTGATAGCCTGATATCAGGCTCCAGAGGGGGAGAAGCACATTTTGTGGGAACGAGTGTAAACCAACATCCACCATAAGTGTCATTTGCATTGAAGGGAAAGGCTGGCTATTTTTTCTCGCTATTGTGCTGGCCCAAAGTAATGTTTCCTTAGCAAAAGGATATTGCTGTCAATGGTAAGGGATAGAATATTGTTGTTTTGCTGTGTTTTGCTTTTGCTACTGAATGCAAACAGAGCCACAGTTAACAGCTATTAAGAGGAGATCATAGACAAATGTTCTCTGAAATGTTCCTTTAGAATCCACAAGAATGTGAGTGTCCTGCCTAAGCTTAAGGCAGTTTTAACAGATAAGAGATTAAACTTCCAAACGGAAATATTTGGTTAGAGTATGGAATGGGTGTTGTAGCATTCAGATAACAGCCACACACACACACACACACACACACACACATGCTATGAAACTAATCTAAGGCAGAATATGAAGCACTTTTATATACTAAATGTAAATTTGTGACATTAATGACAACTACTAATCAGATGAATTCAATGTTTTATTTGAATAGAATACCTTTTGTCATTACTTTTTACAAGTACACATTTAACTTCTACGCCTAAAAACCAACCCACCCCAAAGCCATTGTTTTCTTGGCTAAAACTATAGGCCTGTAAATTTGTAGTCACACAGTCACACACAGTGATATAACACAACTAGTGTTAAATCCTTACACAAGGCTTAAAATAACTTAGTATATGCTTATCAGTGAAACAGTAAATTCCTAATAATAATTCTGACTTCTGGACAAATGCAGAGAAAATTGAAGCCAACATGCTTGGTAATTTAAGACAACTACCAAGTTTGACTTAGCAAGAACCCAGCCAAAAAACAAACAAACAAACAAACAAAAAAAAAAGCAGTTGTGTAAGGATATAGGAATAAAAAAAGAGATAGCATTAACTGACTCCAGTGTAACAGAAAATGTAATGTCATATTAAATTAGTGTGGTCTTTGAATGCATAGTCCATTTAATAGTCCATATGCATGTTCATCAAGCATGTGTTCAGCACTACTCCCGTACGTTGTTCTTCCAGACCACCATGAACACCAGGACAGGGATTAGGCTGACGGGCAGGAGGGTGAGGGCCAGCACAAGGCCCGGCGGGGCATCCCAGGGGACTTCCTCCTCCTCCTGGCACGTGTGGAAGAAGGTCTTGTGCACAGACACAAAGAACGCCTGGCTCTGCTGATTGGGGTAGTAGCAGTGAAGGAGGCCTGCTAGGTCCTCCATGCACTCACTTAACTGATTGTATGGTCTGGAGACAAAACATATTTTATTGTCACCTTCAATAACTGAATTTCATACATTTAGGATGGCAGATTGTTTTTTTTTTTTTTAATTTATTTTGTGCTCACACAAAAAGAAAAATCAATTCTTGAGAGTGTGCATGTGCTTACTGGATCTTGTAAACGTCTTGATTACAGAACCCCGGATAACCCTTTAGGAAATTTGGTTAACTAAAGGTTATCTATAAAGTAAACATGAACCCACCTTTTCCTGTGTCAAACAATTGCTGACAAAGATTCTAGAGTGCTATAGATGCCAACGATGATGCAACAGTGCTCTTTACAATCTTTGGCAAGAACATTGGAGTTAGTAAGCGCGGTTACATGCACATTAATACTCCGACAGGGGCGCCGGAATGCTTCCCATGGTGGGGGGGCCAAAAAGTCTGTCTGTAGCCTACATAGGCTATGTAATGACCAAAGCTATAGATTAATGGCCATGCATGTTTGGAATAAATACAGGCTAAAACTAAATAAACTAAATTCCGTCACATAAGGCTATATCCTAGGCTAAATTCGGCCTAAGACGTTTTGCTTATTCAGATCCGCGTCTTTAGAATTATTGACATGCATAATGACTCCTCAGGGCAGGCGTCGGTCAGATTCGCGGGCTTTTGATACCTCTTAGAGTTTGGTTGTGAAAATAGCACATTTTAATGCTCTTCTTTGTTAAACTAACAGTTTTTTTCTTCTGTGATATGAGAGACAGCAGTGAGCGATGGTGTGTGGTCTTAAGGTAACTATGTTTCTACAATATAACCAGGACAGTATTTAGAGCTACAAAGTAGCCTAATTAGCTGATAGAGTGCATTTATTAGGCATGTTGTTCATTTGAATGTCGATATAATGTAATAAAGAGAAACAAATACTTCTTAAAGAATCGTTACTTAACATTTTTATTCTGGGTGCTACCAAAACTGTACTATTGAGAATCAAAAAATAAATTGGGGCTAAATATTGAACTAGAACTAGACAGATTAAAATTAAAACGTGAACATGACTGTCTAAACTGAATTACGGTATAGGCTAATTCACTCTAATTCACTCATTCTTAGATCTTGCCGAAGTAAAAACCTCTTCGCTCACTGGCAAAGCAAAAGCTCCGCAAAACTTTTTGGAGGTCCAAGTCATCAGTCAAATGCTTGTGGATATGAAGGAAGAGGAGATTATTTAGGCGGCGCTCGGTTATGGTTGAGCGCAGCATCGTTTTTAACCGACGAAGGCTGGAGAAACTGCGCTCAGCTGTTGCGTTTGAAAGAGGCACCGTGAGATACAGCTGAAGAAGCTTGTGGACTTCACTGAATAGAGACTGTGTGCCTTCACCTTGAGCAGCCAGCATGTCAGTGACTGTGCCCAATTTTGTGACTCGGCGGATTGGTATGTCAGCAGAACTGTTATACGTCTGCAACACTGCCGGGAGTAGTGGCAACTGGGTGGACAGTCTGGCCATGTCCACATCGCCTGTGTACATGGCAGTCACATTTGGGGGGATGCTGATAATGATGGTTTTAATAAATTGTATACCATCTCAGTGAGAATAAGGTCTGTTAAAATATCATAACATATGAACTCATGTCATGAGCTAGCCTGAGTGGAATCTGTCTGCTGGGCTAACAGCGCACTATAGCTAACAAAAACTTTATAAGTAGCATTGCAGTTAACTAACTCACCACAATTATCAATTCCAGATGACACAATGTAAAATAATCCAACTTTGTGCGTTGATTTTCTTCCCTTCTCCTTTTGGCTTCTTCTCACTTCTACTTTGATTAACAATGTTGAATTTGTTGAATATCAATCCACACACAAGCGCACACGTCTTCAGTGGCATTTAGATTATGATTTTTTCCCATCATGCACTTGCCGCTGTTATTAGCCAAAAAGCAAAACGTTTTCTAACACAAACAGAACAGTATGGTAAAAGTTCAAAGATTTAACAATTTTAATACACAGGTTTAGTACTTTTGATATTTAAAATGTGTTTTGGTGAATTACATTTTTATTCATGTATGTCACTCACTCACCATGATGGTGCAGTGTGTCTAACATGAGGTCTTTATATAGCCATCCTAGTTATTTTAAATCAATAAGTTCTCTAACTGGTTTTCTCGGCAAAGCAAATCAAGTTAGTGTATTAAAGAGAACCTTTCGCGTTAAACCCGTGAAGTAAAATAAACAGTTACGTGGATGAATGTAAATCTACGTGTGTTGGTGACGTAATAACGACTCAAAAGTGTGGGGGCCAATGGCCCCTTGGCCCACCCACTTCCGGCGCCTATGCCGATTTCAGTCGGAGTATTTAATTACTCTGATTTAAGAATGTCATGTAACTGGAATACTTCGATTGAAATCGGAATTGATCAAATAGCCTACGATCAGACGACCTGGATTATTCTATTTCGATCCAAACAAATTTGTCATGTAACAGAATACTCCGATTTAAACCGGAGTATTCTATTCTTCACGTCGGCAGTTATAAAGTTACAGTTACAAAGTTGCATGGAATCAGATCATGATATCCGATTGCTTTATGTTCTTATTTGCATGTAGACCGGAGTATTCAACGTTCTGATAGTAATCAGATTATTGATTACTTCGAGTATTAATGTGCATGTAACCGCGCTGACTGTAAATCCTTTTATGGGCCTTTATCACACCTCAACATTCTGACGTTCCATGGCGTCATGGGTTGGTAAACGGACCATTCTGTCATTGAAATGCATTGATTTCCCCCCCTTTTCCGACTTGAAAAAAATTGGTATAAAATATATTAAGTACGTTTAAAATCACATTTTCCGAAATATATCATATGGCAGGACCATGAATTTGAGAGGATACATGTTGTTAAGATAGGCTCAATAGTTTTTCATGATCTGCACAACCATGCAAAACCCGCCTCCCACTTCACACATCTTCAAATGTAACCATTTTTAAAGTTTATAGTTGCAACCGTAGTTTCAGAGATAAGCTACATAAATGGTCAGACAGGATGGCATACTGTTATGTGCCAACTGTACATCCTCTAAAACAGACCTAGAAAGTTATTTTCATTGATTTCTAAAGGATCCGTTAAAAAGGCACTCAGTAGGTCTGTTTTTTAACCCTGCATTAAACGCCACAAGCCTGTAGGGGGAGCTCTGTACAGTTAGCTGTATTGCTGTAGTGTACACTCCCTCAGAAGTTGCAAGTTCCGTATTCACTATACAGGGCTGTACAGCGGTGCGCTCAATCGCCGTTTGCAACACAACAAACCAGTCTAACAGAAAAAACGATTTCTAAACGATTTTATGACCACAAAAATGGTCGCATAAACTTACTGAGTGCCTCTTTAAGTCGTCGGCTGTGGAAGCGTGATGTGGGACCATATTTCCAGGTAGTTGACGATGATGTTGTGTAGGCTAAAATGGTAATGTGCTAACAGTTAACTGTTTATTTTCTAGGAAAACCTGCTTAGCTAACAACATATTCTGTACAAGATTCAGTGTTAGGCCTGGCTGGGATAGGCCTGGCTTTCATTGTAGATTACACAAAAGTTTGTTCTTTTGCGGAAGACTGCTTCGCCTAATTAAAGACTCTGAAAACACCCTGTAGAGTAGCATCCCCATTATGTAGCCTAAACATGATCTGACAATTCATGTTCTACCGTGTATAAACAAAATAATGTGTACATGTAGTACCCTACATGTCTTTACAAGGGATGGGGGTAGAAACTAAAATTGTTAGTAGCTCACTAACAGTTTCATTAGCATAGGGTTAGTGGTTTTAGGCTGGTTTTACATGCTTGTGCAGATCATGAAACCCTATTGTCCTTACAATGGATATACCTTCGGCTTTTACAAATTCATGGTCTTGTCGTGATTTATTTTGGAAAGTGTGAATTTAAATGTACTTAGTACAGTTTTACCCATTTTTTTCCAGTCAGAAACGGGGGAAAATTCAATGCATTTCAATGATTGAATGTTTGGTTTACCACCCCATGATGTCATGGAACGTCAGAATGTTGAGGTGTGATAAAGGACCATAGATAACACAGACACAGAGTTCTTTGTGTTTACATAAACACCATACCCAGAACATGATTAAACTATAGAAAAGCCTCATCATTAAAGCAACACGCCACCGATTTTCAATATTGAAATATGTTCTTCCCCGAACTTCGATGAGTTGATAGATACCCGTCTCGTTTCTGCGCGTGCACGCAATCGGTTTGGGGCGCGATGCTACTTTGTTAGCATTTAGCTTAGCCCAGGCCTTTCAGTTCATCCAAACAGTCTTGGGGTTAGAAACGACCAAACGCATCCACGTCTTTCCTATTTACAGGCGGGTATCCGAATAGTTATCTAAGGCGGTTGTGGTGACAGAAAATAAAACGAAGCAATTTTCTAAGCAGATAACAGAGAGAACTATGTATGGTGGAGAAACTTTAGAGCCCTTTGCTGTCAGCGCAATAATATCCTCACTGCTGAAAATTCGTTTCCCTCAAGGATGTTACTGCGCTAACGGCAAAGGGCTCCCAAGTGTTTCTCTGCCATGCATAGTTCTTGTTGTTATCTGCTTAGAAAATTGCTTCGTTTCATTTTGTGTCACCACAAGGTAGGGTAAAAGGCAGTTTAAACTTCAGCAGAAATCACATATCTAATGAGAGAACGATTGTCAATGCAGCGGTCCCAGACCAACTGTACAAAATGAAATTAAAGTACAGGGCGGGCTGGCGAGGGCGAGGCTAACACAGTACAGGAACTTCATACAACATTTGACTAGAAATAACTCACTGAATGATGTCCTCCCAATCACACCATCTCTCCTTTGAAATAGCGGCCATCTGGTGTTCAAATCGTTCTCCACAGTACATATAACTGTAAGCCCCAAGTAAGCTGTCCTCAGGGCAATGCCAATGAACATATTCCTCCTGATCCTGAAAGGATTCTGGTTAAAGGAAGTTTATTATAAAGTAAATAGACATTGGAATGAGCTACAGTGACCACCATTAAATCTCTTGTGATTATATAATGGCATAGAAATTTGCATTTTTAAAATTGATTTTGAATAAGAGGAAAAAACAGATAATTCTTAGCCACATGTTTATGTTACCATTGTCTTCATGTGTGATGTTTGCTTCTGCGGTGTCATCTAAAAAACATCAACAAAAATTGTGAATTATACTTGAGTTTTATCTCAGTTCAAGTAAAAAACGAAATCACTAGAAATACCTAAAACTAAAACAAAACAAATATATAAATAAAAACTAAAAACACCTAACATACAGTATGATTGTAAAATACTGATAACTAGAGATTTGAACCATACCAAACTGTAGAGTCTCATTCATTTGTAGAGTAGTGCTGTTGGAACTGTGTGGGAGGTTGTGAGTCTCTGAAAGAAAAATGAGTAATAGTGATCTCATTGTGTTTAACAGAACTTTAAGGGCTCATAGAATGTCAAACCGCATTTACCTCGTTATTGTTGAATTTAGGTAGCTTAAGACCATACCAAAACTTGAACACCGTCGCCCGCCTCCTTCTACATATAAATTCAAACTAGTTTTCATTGGCCCTGAAACGGGCCAGTCTGAAAAGAGACTAATAGACACGTAAGATCAATAAGACCCACCTCCTATACCTGCATGATCCAATCAAAGATCGTTTGGAACGGTCTCTGTTGCTTCATTCGATTCATTCTAGCCTGTTTAAATAAGCCTGTATAAGACGCTCTCTCAGTGCTCCTGGGTCACTTTCAGCCACACAAATTTGCATACGCTATTATTGAGCCGCAAAGAACTATTTCTGATGGTTAAAAAAACGTGTTCTATGAGCCCTTTAACATATTTTAAACTGAGTGCAGACAAACTATTAGATAGATTTTGACCCTGAAAGTTTTACAGAAAGCAATTTGAAAAGAAATGTATAACCCCTGATGGTATCTTTTATGGTAATAAAGTATGTTAATGAATTTAAATACAAAAACTGAACTCTGACCTTGAGTGATTAGCTACATCCTAATAATTATGTTTGCCTTTGTGACAGGAAAGATCTAAATCTAAGTACTAAATCTATGATGACCGAGAGATTTATGTCAGATTAGAGAGGTTTTCACTAAGACCTGCTCAGATCAAATATTGTGCTGGTTAAGTGCACTTTTCTAGGGAGTCAGCATTTTTACTTAGCGTTGTGAAGTGAGCAGAGTAAAAAATCAAGGGAAGTTAAACCACAAGCGGTTCTTCCAACCTCTGCCTTGTCAGACTGTGGTGCTCTCTCTGCTCTGGAGATGTAGCCATGAAGCCAAGAAGAGAGAAATGCCTCCATATGCAGAAAGATTCAACCACCATGTGAAATGCAAAACATCGGTCTCATACATCGGCCGCACAATATATTGCTCAACCTCTAATCTAAAAATGGGATGTCACAGACTTACCTGATAGAAGAGTCACATCAATTGAAACTTGAGGTGGTATGGGAGGCATGCTAACATTATCATTTGGATATCTCCCTGTTGTTACTGAGAGAGATAGAGATAGATAGAGAGAGAGATACAGACAGACAGAGAAAGATTAATTTAGATATGTAAGCTTAATATTATTTCCTTTTAACTTTCTTTTTTCTTGTTCTCCTCAAACAGATATGAAATCTGTGTTAGTGAGTTTGCTTCACAGAATCATGCCAATTTGAATTTGAAAATTTATAGAGAAAAAAGAAAGACAGAGTTTAGCAATACTAAAGTAAAACACATGGGGTATACTGTAATCATTTGCACTATGTTTCAGTGATAAACAATGCTGCCTCCACATTTTAGAAATCTGTTTATTTGAACCCCAACACATGAGGGCAGAGGCCTTCAAAGCATTGTCCCTACAAACAATTACACTGCCACTTACCATTGCCAGGCAGAGTTTCGTTAAAAAATACACCTTGACCTAAGAGAGAGAGAGAGAGAGAGAGAGAGTAATAACACAAAAAAAGAAAAAAATATGGTCATATATTATAAAATATCTTCATTTATCTAAAAAGGTCAAAAAAAGAGAAAAACTCCCAGCCATTAAATCCAGTTCAACACAGTCACACACAACTCATTACATCACAGAGGCAAAAAGGTGTCCAAGACAAAACCAAAACCCTCTAGGAAGGTGTGTCAGATCTTAGTTTAAGTAATGATCCTGAATCCATGTATGTCATGTCTTGATCAGGGCACTGGGGTTTCTGGCCCTGTCCATAGACCCAGGAGAGAGACACGTACCCGACACCTGGAGCGCAAAGGCAAGCGTAAGAAGAGCCAGGGGAGAGGAGAAGTGCAACATCCTCAACACTATCCAAAGTAGCAAAGGAAAAGAGTCAGAGAGCACAACTGGAAAGTATGAGCTGGAGTGGAGTCAGTGATTGGGTGTGTGTGTGTGAGTGAGGGTGAACAAGGGAGGAAAAGAGAGAGGTGGGTGTATGTAGGACCTATGTTTTTAGGCAGTCTTGGAGGAAGAAAACATTAGTCCTGCCTTTCCTGATATTGTTGACAGATGTACCAAGACACCAAACTCCAGCCATGCTGCTTTTATGTACTGATAAGGACTGTGTGTGTGTGTGTGTGTGTGTGTGTTGGAGTGTGAATGATTGTGTGAGTGAGAGAGAGAAAGACAGAGAGAGAGAGAGAGAGAGAGAGAGAGAGAGAGAGAGAGAGAGTGAGTGATAACACAAAATAATGAAAATAAATTTGTGTGTATGAGGGCAAGTCAGAAAACACTAAGCCTGCTTTTCCTGACATTGTTGACAGATGTATCAAGACATTAACTCCCCTGATGCTGCTTTTACATCCTGATAAGGAGTGTGTGTGTGTGTGTGTGTGTGTATGTGTGTGTTCATCTTAATCTACATCTACATAAACAGTACAAACGCTTGCAATTTAGCTTATCCACTGTTAGAACAACTTCTAAACCAATAAACTATGCCACAGTGCACCAAACACATTCTTGTATGAAATCATACTGCACTGGTGTACTGCAGCTATACTGAGACATTTTAATCTGTTCCATTTTGATTCTCTGAAAATTTGTGGTTGGGAGATGCATGCATTAATTGATAACCATGACACAACAAGAATGAGTTGCTGAGTAAATATTAATGAATTTATTGTTAGCTCCTAATTATATATATATATATATATATATATAGAGAGAGAGAGAGAGAGAGAGAGAGAGAGAGAGAGAGAGAGAGAGAGAGAGAGAGAGTTAGAGAGAGAGAGAGAGAGAGAGTTAGAGAGAGAGAGTTAGAGAGAGAGAGAGTTTAAATATAACAGAGTTAGATTTAAAGAGAGAGAATGGAATTATTTCATGAAATTGTTTAATTTTGCAACTTTGGTCAGAAAAAAAACATACTTAAATAAAGAGTATACTTCAGATCTCTGAAGAAACTGGCAAAAATGCAGATAAATTGACTATCAGCAAGTGTGTGTGTGTGTGTGTCTGTGGGAAAGAAAGGGAGAGAAAGAGGGCGAGTGAGACCAGCTTGTGTGTAGAGTGGCTGTCCTTGTTGTGCATATATAGTATCCTTGTGTGTCATATGTACCATATGTATATGTGTGTACAGTATGTGTGTATGTGTGTGTATAAATGTGGAAGCCTAGACAAGATAGTTTCTGTGTGTGTGTATGTGTGTGTGTGTGTGTGTGCTAGTCATCTGAGCAAGTAACACAAGTAACTTTTTAAATGTCAATCATTTTGAATCAGTCTCTCACACCAAAAGACAATAAGAGTGCTTGTGACACGTGCTAAGTTCATGCATGGAGTAATCCTCTTCATTTCATTTAGGGCCATTTCCTAACCCACACCTTCATCCTTTTGTGTGAACAGGAAAACTATGTCGGGGAAAAAAATGTCTTTATCTGGGTGGAGCCCACTGTCTCTCTCACACACACACACACACACACACACACTCACACACACACACAATCTCTCACCCTCTCTCTCATACACACACACACAAACACAGATTTAAAAAAAAAACTTTCTCCAGGTGGCAAATGGCCTTGTGGTGTCAGTGTGATTGATTCAAAACACAATCTAAGCCGCCCACCCTTCCTACCAGCAATCCTAGAAGCTACCTCTTTTCAAACACCTTGTAGTTTCAGAAACTAAAGCTGACCACAAGCTGTAGATTTTTAATAACCCTCGCAACCGACTACACATGACACACGAAAGGCAGAAAAAAAGAGGGAGAAATGATTCAACACAGACAAAGTGCATACAAATGCGTGCAAACACACACATTCTTCCTCTTTCTTTCTGGCTCTTCTAAGAAAAGTGTGTGTTTTCCTCCCTCAGCCTATGAACTGTAGACAACAGAAGCTTCACTCACCACCTGGGTCAGTAAAGTGGCTCTGCCTCTTAAGAGCCCATAACCACAGCCACTCCCCCATGTGCCCTCCATGGTAAACAAACAACATTGTGTGTGTGTGTGTGTGTGTGTGTGTGTGTGTGTGTGTGCTTGCACACTCTTATGGCTACTACATATTGCCTCAGTTATAAGCAGCATTGGGTAAAATATACAATCTTTTACCATTCATTTGGTTAGTTCTAAGATAGAAAAAATGTATACTGATAAACACATCTGCAGTGAATTTTTAGAGCATAAATCAGTTATGTGTAAGTAAGATTAGGATAAGACTCGCCATCTTGTGCCCATCCATACAGTACGTGCTTCATATGCATATTAAATGATGAAACCTGGCCACAAGTAGTCTATGGGAAAAAAACCCAACAACCTTTTGATCCCCCTGCCGAGGTTTTAAGGCAAGCAGTTGAGTAATTTGGATAAATAACTGACTCATCAATGTCTAAACCTGTCTAGTACTGCAACACTCGAGTTTTGTCATGGCAACAAGAAAAACAGGCCATCACACCGTTAATGAAGTAATTTTTGAGGTGACCCTGAACACCAAAGATTCTAGAGCAGAATGGAGCGCTCAACACCCATTACGCTCAATGCCCTACATCTTCCTGTAGTTTTCTTGTATGTCCTCTTAAAATGTCACATCATGAGCAAAGGATGGAGAGGAACACGGATTAGCTGATGAACACAAACTTTTTTTGTCTTTGCTGCATTTTTATAGGAACCTGTGAATTGTTTTTATCCTATACATGACTTTGGAATTGAACTAAGTGTATTTGCAGTAATAGCGATACCAACAGTATGTTTACATCCGGCAACTCACACACAGTTTCCCACAGCACCACTGCAGAAAGGCAGGGCCATCTCCTCACAACCAGCTTGCAGCTCGTGCACGGCCTTTGGTATTGTGACAACCCTACACCCCACAGACTCTCTGAAAGGTCTTTCACCTGTCTAGTCTTTCTCACTAATTGTCAAAGCTATGCCTTTTACAGGGCAGGGATTCAAATTCTTTCAAACCACTCAACAGCAGGATGTTGCGAGGGGAGTAAGTAACAGTGGAATCTGTGGTTATGTTGTTGCCAGACATAACAGACATGTTAACCTATTGTTAGCACAATCTATTAAAACAATCTAGCTCAAACAAACAAACAAAAAAAAACAATTGCAACAGCCAGTTAAAAAAAAACACAATATGGGGCTTGTGAGATCTGTAACAGCAACCACAGATAGACTAATAACTGTACTATGTAATCACTAGCCCAGACAGCCTGTGTGTGTATATCTAGAGAGAGTGTGTGTCTGTGAGAGAGAGGGAGAACATTTCCTCCCAATATCATGTAGATGGTGGTGTAGAGCAAAATGAAAATAAAGAACATTTAATTTGTAAAGTAAACTATATACATTAATATGCATGTCTAATATTAATCTAGTTTACTGTACCTAAAAAATCTGCCATTCAGCCGTCCTTCTGTGACCTTTCATCCTCTGTGCACAGAACCCACAGACATTCTTTACAAAATTTTTACACACACCTGGACACTGTTATTTTGATTGTACATATCAGCTTTTATGCAGTTCACACATGTTGTGACTAATTAGGTGATGCTGCAGCACAAATGAGCGATTATGGGCTTGTTTTTGTGAGGCTGAAACAATTACTCAAGTAGCCCAATAATATGATTACAAAAAATGTTTGAGGCAAGAATAGCTGATAAAATTCCAATCAACAGTGTTTTTTTAGTGTGTTTTTTAAAGGTTTCCGCTATATCTCTCCCATTTTGGATCCTGCTATAACTAAGCTCTAATTGTTGTTATTGAAAAAGGTTGTTAGCCTTCTCACTGGGATCTGCATATCTCTGCGCTATCACTATCCTTTTTCTGACCTTGTGAATGGGATAGATGGTGCAAGGTTATGACCGAGCCAAGACTATGTCAATGTGGTTGTGGATACCCCACGCCCAGATAGAAACGAGTGCCCCTGCCCAAAGTGTGGCTGAGCCGCACTGCCATAGAACCGCACGTGAACTCTCCCTGTCCTTCCACACCCTGCTCTACCTCTTTGCACTTTTGCACCCAAAAAGCCCTTTTATATGACCCTGGTAGAGGTTGGGTATAAATTATAAACCTGCTGGGATCATGGGATAATTTTTTTAACCAAACAAAATATAAACTTGGCGACAGGCTTTCCTATGTTTTATTTCATGTCTGTTTGTTAGGCATCTAATAAGAGGCCATGATTATTTTTTGCTAGTATGGGTGGAATAGGAGGAAAACTATTTTGAAATGGTAAATAGGCTAAAAAATCACACATGCGCCAACAACATACGTATGACTGCCACACTTACACACACAAAAAAGGAAAAGGAAAAAAAAACACTGATCTCATCAATGCCTCAAGTGACAGGTTGTGACTCATTTCTGAAGCAGGGGTTGGTCAGTGAGAGATCTAGGCCCTGTTCTGTGGCCAACAACGAGAATAGAAACACTGTCAGACCTAAAATGAAGCAGAGTAGACATTCCTTTGAGGCAGTTCAGATAAATTCCGATAGAGCCATATATCAAACAGCATGCATATGTGTCGAGGGATTTTCAGGGCCCCATTAAACTCCTTGGACCAAACCGACGGGGCAAAAACACTATTATATATATAATTTTATATATTATTTATATAAACTACTATTATTATTTCTATATTTTTTACGTACATTATATTAGTTGTATAATAGCACAAGTGGAGAGAGAGAAGGTGGACTGACAGTTTTTACTGTGGCATCCACCTTCTCAAAACAACTTGCTTTTAATATACTGTAGTGCTTCAATGCATATTTTTTGTAAGAAATTCAATTAAATTCAAATAATTGAAATGTACATTCAGTATTTGACTGAACAGTTAGAGATTTAAGTCTTGACACACATCTGAATCCACTAATCTTTTAGACCCTTCATGTCATTACCATTTGATCCCAATGCAGGCGTTATGCCCGCTTGGCTCAGAGCAGAGATAACATGGGGAGACCACACCGGACATACGTTAACAATAATAATTTATTAAAGTAAGTTACAAACTACTCAGTAAATGTACACAACACAAAAATGTAAGGCATATCAGCATGGTGAGATGTAATGCGAGGTAAAGATAAAAGATAGAACATAAAGAAACAAAAAGGAGAGCTGCTTCCAGCCCCGGACACACCGGGCTGAGAAGACCACAACCACATCCTGGGACTACCTTTACATTTACATTTACATTTATGCATTTAGCAGACGCTTTTATCCAAAGCGACTTACAAAACGAGGATAACAATCAAGCTACATAGCAGAAACCTTAAGGAGCATAGTGCTAGGGGATAGTGCTTCAGTTCATTTTAGTGC
>JAGFZM010005062.1:11417-41314 GCA_017657215.1 Limnothrissa miodon | reverse complement strand
CTATCCTAGCACTAAAATGAACTGAAGCACTATCCCCTAGCACTATGTTCCTTAAGGTTTCTGCTATGTAGCTTGATTGTTATCCTCGTTTTGTAAGTCGCTTTGGATAAAAGCGTCTGCTAAATGCATAAATGTAAATGTAAATGTCTTGTCTTGTTATATCCTGTATGTTACCTAAGTATAATGCCCTAAGCCTACTTGCACTTTTTTTTACTTAACATTACCTTATTGTTTAGAACTTGGGTTAGGGTTAGGGTTAGGGTTAGGGTTTTTGTTGTGCATCTGCACTTTATTGTTGTCAACGTCTACGCATGGGACAAGTGTGAAACGGAATTTCGATTCCTTTGTAAGTCAAGTACATTTGAAGAAATTGACAAATAAAACTGACTTTGACTTTGAGGAGTGAGAGATGGAGAGTGGAATAGAGTAGAATAGAGAAGAGAAGAGACAGTCCTGAGGAAGGCATTTAAATCCTCTTCCATATGACATTGAAATCAGCTGGCTAACTGGCCACCATGGCCAACACCACCAAGAGAAACAGCTCCCCCTGCAGCCTGGGAGCCGTATTTCCTGGAGATGGGTGGAGACCGGCGACACCCTTTGAGCCAGGCAGACGGTGATTTGAGTTCTAAAGTGATGCAAGGAAAGTCAGAGGGTTGTGATCAGAATAGACAACCACTGGGTGCATGCCACCACCAACGTAAACTTCAAAATGCTGGAGGGCCCAAATAAGGGCAAGAGCTTCTTGATCGTAGAATAATTGAACTGATGACGATTAAATGATGACGATGACTTTCTTGAAAAATAGCAAACAGGCCTATCAATTCCATTGGCATCTTTCTGTAACAGGACTGCACCCGCCCCAACCTGACTAGCAGTAGGAACGGCTCATCCATCCTTGGAGCTGCCAGGACTGGTGCAGAACTCAACAGAGCCTTCGCATTTTCGACTGATGAAAAGTTACAACAAAAGCTCCTATAATAACCCATCATTCCAAGGAAGTGCATAAGCTCCTTCTTGGTTACTGGTGGTGGAAACTTATCTATTGCCTGGACCTTGGCCCAAACTGGACACACATGGCCTTGACCCACCACCTTACCCAAATACTCGACTTACTCTCGCAAACTCACATTTAGCCAAATTCACTGTTAGGGTTGCTGCCACCAACCGCCCAAACAGTGAACGAATACGCGCTAAATGAATTTCCCACGTATCAGCACACCCCTCCAGTCCCGCAAAACTCAGTTCATGAGCCGCTGAAAGCTGGAGGGGGCGTTGCGTAACCCAAAAGACATGCGGGTGTACGAATACAGACCAGAGGGCGTCACAAAAGATGACACCTCTTGGGCCCTAGGTGTTAACGGAACTTGATAATAATCCTTTAATAAACCAAATTTACTAACAAAACGTGCTGCCCCTACTTGATCGACACAATCCTCTATACAAGATAGAGGATATGAGTCTGGTTTTGTGCCCACATTTAACTTCCTGTAGTCCGTACAGAATCTGAAAGTGTTGTCTAATTTTCCAGTAAACATAGTTTCGTAAGCCCTTTATTCAGCAAATACTGAACACAGTCCTCCAAATTCTTATGTTTCTCAGGAGCCACCCGATAAAACCTCTGACGTATAGGAACAGCCTCACCGACGTCAATGTCGTGTTCCATCAAGCTGGTACAAGAAGGAATGTCTGAAAATAGAGACTCAAAACTTAAAATTAAAGACTTCAATTGCTCTTGCTGATATGCATCCAAGTGACTAAGAGCCCCATCCAAATCAAGAGAACCAGCTCCCCCTGCAGCCTGGGAGCCGTATATCCTGGGAATGGGCGGAGACCGACGACACCCTTAGAGCCAGGCATAACAGCAGGTTATAGAATTTTCTTCTAATGGAAAAACATACATTTTTAATTTCAAATAGTGACTTTCCAGGGTTAATCATGTAGGGTTTTCAGGGTAAAGCCTGCACTCATACATTTCCATGTGTTTATATTAAAACTGTCAGGCACTTTTCATAAAGCAGATAACAAAAGAAATGTGCACATGTGTATCACTTTACTACATGCTTTGATGCAAAAGTAATAATTGTGTGGTATAAATGCATAGTTGTAATCATCACTCAAGCTCCATGGGAATTGAACCCATGACCTTGGACAGCGTTGCGCTGCAAAAAACCACATAACCTGCCTGCAATTTACTGGTGCATAAACAATCTGGTGTGGCATTACTGAGACAAACACTGACACTTCACAAAGGTCAGATGAGGATTGCAGTATTAGAGAGAGGTCTATGTTTTTCAACACTGAATTTGTGACTGCTTTTGTGCCACTCTCAAAGCTACAATGTACAGTAAGTGGACTACTTTTAATGTAATATTAACCGACTGATATATTGACGGGCTAAAATCGATTGCCACCTGCTTGGTTAGTCATTTTCTTTTGGTGGTCTGTGCCCACTTTGCCACAAGTGCACTGATGACTGGCATACCAAAAGGAAAATATTTCAATTCAAATCTGTACATTTTTTATTCAGTCGTAAGAGAATGTAATATGGTGAATTGATAAACATAACAATGCCAGATGCCAATTATTTTAGCACTATTATCATAATTGTTAAAGTTATTAAAGTTAGTTAACATTTTAAATTTGACAAACTAGACCAAAAGTTTTATTTAACTATTCTGTTATTGTTAACTATTACATTATTGTTTAAGATGTAAATGTAAAAGGTAATGATGTATGTATAGCCTCTACAAATTACACAGAGGTGGGCATTTATTTGATACATTTTCTCATATTGCCATTTGTAAGTGTAAGTAACTTATTGTATTTTAACTTAACTGTTTTCAGTATTCAGTATTATCCCGCCGTTCAAAGATTAGCTGTGTTTCAGGCCTGTGGACAAACGCAGAAACAGTCATCGCAGAGATTTTAAACAAAACTTGCCCATTTTCATGAAAAGATAATTTGATTAAAAAAAATATGCAGATGCTTCATCAAGCTCTGCAAGTTTTGACAGCCTGCAAGTTTTCTTTTTTTATCTTAACGGTAGACCCTTCTCCAAAGTGACTCTTGACAGCTTAGTTTATTTACTATTTGGCCCACAAACATGAAAGTTTGACTACTATTGACTATTAGTTAGGAATTGCTAGGTTTATTACATGGTTACAGTAATCAGACAAGTCTTTTGGGTGAAAGTATAGAGGCCATGTGTGGCTGCAGAAAAGTCTAGCTATAGCTGGATTGTCAAATCAGCCAAGCTATCAAAAAACGTAATGCTTCCGCAGAACAAATAAACAATCACAAGCTGGTCAAAACAACTGAACCATCACATTGCAAACACTAAAATGGCTCCAGCTTGCTTACACTTTGTTTGATTTGAATTATTGACATTAAAATATATCAGAATGTATTGAATAAAAAGATTGATTGGATTTATTGAATTGGCAAGAAATATTGTATATTGGAATGTATTGCAAAACCTACAGAGCCTACAAAACCTCAAAAAAAAAAGAAAAAAAGAATGAGGCTGTTGGTCACCAGGAGGGTGGGACCTGCACTGCAAAAAAATGAAAATCTTTACTAGTGTAATTCCTCAGATTTCATAATGTTTATCTTGTTGTACCAATTTTAAGATTAATGTTTATTGGGGCAGATTCTTTTTTGGCTTGAATCAGTAGCCTATATTTTGTCTTGAATTGTCTTTAAATTGGTAGCCAATAACAAGATAATTATTCTAAAATCTGGGGAATTACACTTTATTTTTTGCAGTGCACAAATAAAGGCAATGCTGTAGCCTACTAGGATTAATAATTGAAAAAAAAAAATAGAATTAATGTAACAAACCTTAATGTAACCCTCCAATATAACAATACTACCATTGTGACACATCCGCTGTCCACTAACATTAGATTGACTGCAAATTAGGCTATTAGCCTACACCAACCAAAAGATCCTAGTAATCGGTGAGCAATTTAGACTTAGTTCAACGGCTTAGTTGCCAAGGCCGATTTCAAGTGAAATATAAGCCTATCAGCTGACGAGAGCTGACATGATCTGCAAGATCATATCTAGGTAAAGGGCCGATCAACAAGCTCTTGTCTGAGAGCGAAATAACTCTGCCGCTTCTTCCGCTTGTAGCTTACACCATGAACACACTTACCTTAACCAGCCTACTCCATGGACCAACTTGCTGTACTGCGTTCGTGTTTTTAGCCGGGATAGTTCACTTCGCCCGTTAATTTTCAGTAAACCAAATGAAGTGAGGCGGTAGCGGGGTGCTGTTTTATTTGACACGCGACAGTGACTGATTTCTTGACTCTCACAGGCAACCCACGGCTTTTCGCGTGCCAACGGTCCTGCTGGGTGGCACGCAATAAAATCTTGATATGATTGTCCTTCCGTGTCTAAACCAAATGAAATTGTTAATCTGGAAAAAAAATCGTGACATTAAGTGTCACACCTTGAAAGCCACAGTTTTAGAGGACTGTTTTAATGTTATGAAAGTTTGAGTCATGCGGCTGTTTGTCATCGTTCGTCAAAGTCATTAAGCCAAGTCTAAAAACAAAGGCACCAGAAGAGAAATGAATAGCCATCGTTTTGCATGTCTTTCTATTTTATAACCCAGTTTATCAAATTCCACTTTGAGGCACTCGTCAAGCGCTATGAAATAATCTGCAATATGCAATTACCTACAAGATGGCCTCCTGTAGTATCAAAACAGATTTTCTTAGTAAACTTTTGCTGCAGTAGGTCTACTATGGACACGAAAGAAAGCCATTTTTATTAAGTAGCCCAGGCTACTTAAGAGAATACTGCATTTCACTGCACTGTACTGCACAATGCAGTTTCTGTATTGTACTTTTTTGTACAAACACACACACACACACACACACACACACACACACACCAGCCCAAGATCAATTGCATCTCTTCAACTTTGCATCAGGCTGCTGTCATATACAGTAATCACTTTCCTTTAGGAACCAGTTTTGTATGAAATGCCAGACAAAACACCACAATCATTAACAACACTCAAGATGCAGCATCATTTATATACAAAATACATTCTATCAGCCAACAATGATAGGAGACAGCTCATTATTTTTCTGACAGTAGGAACCTAACATGGCATGGTATTGTCATAATTCTCAATTTTTTTCTTGTCAACCATACAGAATCATCCAAAATGACTGCTGAAGACTCTTGGACAGTAACCACTGGTTTCCTTGACTTTATCTCCACCAGCGGTGAGAGTTTGATTGTACTGTACTGTATGGTTTCACAGTTTAAAGGAGTCATAGAACACGTTTTTTGACCATCAGACATTGTTCTTTGAGGCTCAATAATAGCGTATGTAAATTTGTGCGTCTGAAAGTGACCAAAGAGCACTGCTAGAGCGTCTTATACAGGCTCATTTAAAAGGCTTCCCCCCCAGCAAATTCATTAAGCAACAGGGGATTGGACCAGAGATGGTTCCATGCGATCTTTGGCTGGAGCATGCAAATGAATGTGTATCTTAGTGGTGCCGACGTCAACAACCCCCTCGTTTCAGATTGGCCTTTTTCAGCCCAGCCATTTCTAGCTTGAAATTTACGTGTAGAAGGAGCCGGGAGACAGTGTTGAAGTTTTGGTGGTCCATTGGGTCCACCTTAAGCCATAGACTGTATGCCTTAAGCTACCTAAATTCAACAATAACAAGGTAAATGTGGTTTGACATTCTATGACTCCTTGGGTTGCTTTTTGGTCACCATTTTGAGAAAAATGGACTGATCGATAGCAGCATGTCATACAAAAATATACATGATTATTATAATAATATGTAACATCAACTTTATACTTATAATACAGAAGTTATCTTCCATAGGAAATCTAATTATTTTAAGTGTTTGTAAATGGCAGATGCTTCCTGTATTTAATTGGTAACTTATGTTGATTTTAGATGAATATGAAGATGATATATGGTATAATTACACAACCACTGCTGGTGAAGAGGATCTCTTCATTCCATGTTTCGAGGATGATGATGAGCCACAGATCCTAGGTGGCTGCCAGATAGCATTTTACATCCTGGTCTTTCTGCTGGGTGTGACTGGCAACTCTCTGGTTGTTATCACCTTTGCCCGCTACTGGCGTGCCCGACTGCAAAGCCTGACCGATGCCTTCCTTCTCCACCTAGCGCTGTCTGACCTGCAGCTCCTGCTCATGCTGCCCCTGCAGGCTAGCGAGGCGCTGCTTGGCAAATGGCCATTTGGTGACGACATCTGCAAGATGAACAGGGGACTGCGATCAGTGAACACTTACAGCGGCTTGCTGCTGCTGGCCTGCATTAGCGCTGAGCGCTATAGCGTGGTGGTACTCCGCACTGGGGCCACGCGGAAGAGTAAGACCAGCAGTAGAGGGTGCCATCGCCGACTGTTGCTCCAAGCTGGGGCTGCATGTCTTAGCGTGACGCTGGTCGCCATCGCCTTGAGCATCCCCGACTTCTTGTTCTCCCAGGTAGAGTCAGGCAGCATGTGTGGCCTGAACGTGTGGGTGGAGGACGCCTCTCAGGTCAAGATGGCGCTGAGTGGCTCCATGATTGCAGGCTTTTGCGTGCCCTTCGCGGTCATGGCGGTATGCTACACAGCCATCGGCTGCGTCCTGGCACAGGGCCGAGGGTTCACCCGCGGGGGGGCAGAGTTGGCGGCGTCAGCGGACTCTCCGCCTCATGGTGGCGCTGGTGGTCCTCTTCCTCCTTTTCCAGCTGCCCTACACACTGGTGCTGGGCCTCAAGCTGTCGGGTTCCTGGCGGTCCTGCGCACTGCTGCTGTGGGAGAGCGCCACCTGCAGTCTGGCATACACACGCTGCTGCCTCAACCCCGTGCTCTACGCGCTAGTTGGTGTACGCTTCCGCAATGACATGTTGCGGCTTCTGCGTGAGGCCGGCTGTTGCACATGCCCGTCCATCTCACGGCTGACCTCTGACCCTGACAGCGGCAGTTCCTCTGCGCCGCCCACCACCACCCTGCTGTCTCCAAAGTCTCCTACTCCTCTCATGACACCAAACGACCTGTCTACTCACAACCACTTCTTCTGACCCTTATGACCAGTGAACTATATTTAAGTCAAGTGTTTTTTTATTGTCATTTCAGCCCTATATACAGTATAAGTGAGATGAGACAACAATAAATAAAGACATTTATCTTGTCCCAAATGTCTTTCTTTATTGTTATCTTAATGTAGCACCACTTGGATCCATGGTGGAATGTTGTCTAATCTCACTTCATACTGTGTATTTTTTTTGTCTGTGCAACTACATGTATGAATAAAGAGAGGGGGAGGATCATTATGCAGGAAAACACCCTAAAGTTTAACATCTTGTGAGACCACAAAGAACTCAAAGAGTTTAGACCTGTCTCAGGGTTAGTTGCTGTAAGTGCACAGAACTACATTTAGTTGTGTTATTTAGTTGTCCAATGACTGTACCACAGCAACACCAAAAAACCCTGCCTACCACATATTTACACCAATGATCTAAACAGAGATCAATGAATTGTACACCATTGCATTACTATTAGCATTACACACCTTATTAAAGTAGCTCAGCTACTGTCTTCTGCATTATCATAGATGTTTCACAGTGTAAAATGAACAAGAATAGCTACTGTAGCATTATGTCAAGGCAGCTTCGCTAAGCAAAACCACATTTTCAATTTCATAGTCATTGTGGTATGGGTGAATAGGATCCTTTTTAAAACCAATCATTTTGGTGTTTTATTGTGGCACGATTGATACGGAAAGCCATGCATACGGCAAGTCATATGTAAGAGCCTCTGTACCTGGGGTCACACCAATCCAGTTTGGATCCAGTTACTGTCCAGTCATTTTGCTTTATATTTTGTTATCATATCCAAATGGATCTGCACCATTCTACTTCGGTGATTTAATCCAGCCTTATACTTCTTTAAGACTTACTGTATCTGCCGACTATCCATGCCAAGAAATCTATGAAGATAATCTTCATTTGTAGACATTAAATGCGATTTAAGACACATCTCTTAACTTGGCACTCAATGTTATATTTGCAATAGAATCACTGTACTTTCTTTTTTTGTTTAGCATACCTACAGTAGAGTAATCTACATTATGAGGAATGGGCATAGTGGAGCCACTAAATTACTGTAGAATAGACACCTTTAAATTGTTCTTAAATATGTTATCTTTTAACCATATCCACAATTTGCATTGTATTACTACAGCTGATGTTTTAAATAATTTACTGCATTTTCAAGTACTGTGTCTGAGTCTTTGTTCTACCCTTGGTAGGTTCTGTTTAAAAATACATCATACATTACATTTTTTATTTTTTACATTTTGCATTATAAGCATCTGCTAAGTACAAATAAGCATACAGGGATTGCACTTGAGAAATTTAGTTAGTCATCATTAAGAATTGCTGACAGAACTCAAAGGGGGAGAACAAGTGTAAGCTGCTAAAGGTGTAAGAGCTAGAGTAGAGCACCCATTTCAACTTCCATGTCAGCTATCTTAAAGGCAGTGGCGCCACCAGGGGGTGGCTAGGGGTGGCTACAGCCACCCCAGAATTATCCTCAGCCACCCCTTTGCCACCCCTAAGAAAATTTTAATAATTTTCTTACATACACAGAAAATTTTAATAATTTTCTTAATAATGCATATTTGTGAAAATATAATGCAGACTAGATTGTATTATCCACGATGTAAAAACTATTTTGAAATGGGAGGGGATACAAACAGCAGCGCTGCTTTTGCCATCCTCGCAACCTTCACATAACAACCCCCCTCCCCCACCACCCATGCAACGTCTGCTCCTTGCGAGATCAACTAACGTTACCAGCATCATAGAAAAAAAAAGTGAGATATTCGCTCCTTTTTTGTCAATAATGTAAGTGCAGGGTTCCCGTCATTTAAAAAAAAAAACAACTATCAGTAGCTCTGGACCATCGGAAACCTTAATTTGCTGCTGTTTCTTAGAGCTTACAGATAGCATCAACGTTACAGTATGCAGGCAAGGAAACAAGTGTGAAGCTACGTTAATTGTGTGGCCGGAGAGAAAATTGCTTTTATGGTGAAACAATGGTCTGATAAAACAATGCACACAGTGAATGACATGTTAGTTTTAAGTACGGTTTTACAGAATGTTAAGTCATAGGGACTTCATTACTTAGGCTATGTGCTGCATTCAAAACCAGCTTTGTCAGCAGCAACCCAGCAAGGACTGAGGTCAGTGGCAGTTATCAACGTTGTTGAGATGGCAATTTTGATTTGGTTTCTTAAACCAGTCTACTGATAGATCTGACTTAATGTTCAGTCGCTGCCAATCTCGTTCCAGATACAGCCATGATTAGAAAACAGATTAGCCCACCTTGTTGGATCTTAACCACATACACACAATCATAATCCAAAAAGACGATCAAAAACATCAAATATAGCCTAACGCAGGAATGTGCACCTTTTAAGATGGGGTGTCACGTACACTTTGAAGAATAGGGCATTGGAACTAACTGGATATTCAGGCTGCTAAATTAGTAGCCTACCAACATGAGTTTGCTGAGATGAGGATCAGAATAGGTAAGCGCGCTGGTTTATTTTATTATTGCAACTGGTTGGCTTAACAGGTTTTGTTTAAATAGTAGGGTAACGTTCAATTATTAACCTTTATGTGCCGTCATCAGCCCTGCAGTGGCCTTTTTCGTGTATACCATGGTCGACTTTTTGTAATCCAGGGAAGTATGACCTGTCTGCCACCTAATGGCAAAAAACTTAAACAAAATTAGGCTTCTCATCCATTGGGCTGTTGTTTAGAAGACGCGCCCTTGTTGAGTGTAGGCCTACTCGACAATGGCGCTTTTAATCTTGCATTTCAGTTAATATGGACTATTAGCCTGTAGGCTAACTTTAACTCACACTAGGTCTAGCCAAAATGTGTGCTATAAGAATCGCAGAACAATATTTTTAATGAGAGAAAATTAAGATGCATGTGTATACGCTGCAACAAGAGATGTAGGCCTATATGCGTGAGCAAAGTTGTGCCGTGAATTTTCCGCTCCATAGCGCCACCGAACTCGTGCAGATTCGGTCCCCCTCAATGTCAAACTGCTTCCTACGCGACTGATGTCACACAATGGCAATTTTCAGTAGTACAGTAATACATGAATATGCATATGCCCACGAGTTTTGCATATTAGCCTATGTCACTGAAATTAAGGTTGTTAATTACGTTTTTCATGCTAGCTTTGCTAAGCGGGAATGTTAGTCTACCATAGCTAATTAATGCGAAATGGCTATGTGAATCTGCCTAGGGTGGTGATGAAAAGAAAACGGGACATATCATAAACAGAATTGTATTTTTGAGTGCTATATTGAAGAGATAATAGCAAAAGTCATTGAATACTGACCTGCACCTAATATCTTGTATACATCATTACATTATCAGAATCTATAGCATTACATTTTGTGATTTAGGACTTTAGTTTGGTGTGCCACCCTAAGATTTGCTCTGGCCCCCACTATGCCACCCCTAGAAAAATATTCTGCTGGCGCCACTGCTTAAAGGAGGAATCTATAGTGGGAGTCAGTAAATAGGCACGTTATTCAAAGTCACTGTCACTGTGTCTATGAAAGCCATGACTTAGTTCTACAAATTATATTGACAGCAATGATACATGTGCAACCCCCCCACATTTTGCAAGACAATGCAATATAATTCATAATCTAAAACTGCTTCTTTGGTTCTTGATTGTGATTGGCTGATTCTGCATTCTAAGCCGTTGTAAAATGGCTGTAAACACACCGGTGCCTCTTCACTTCTGTATTACTGCGCAATTGAACGTCAATTAAAAAACCATAGTCCATGGCAGGCAACCATTCTCCAAAAGGAACTATATGTTTTGGCGGAAGAATGGTTATTACAATATACTATATTATATTATAAGTATATGGTTATATGCGATGAAATCTTATAAACAATTTACCGAAACAGTTTTAGATAAGCAATAAGCCACTCGAGTCCGTGCGTATACGCTGGTTTTAGAACAGCTGAGAGGTTTAACAACACCCCTCGGCTGTTCTAAAACTAGCCTATACGCACAGCTTCTTGTGGCTCATTGCTTAAATATAATTACAATTTACATCTACAATACAATGCAATACAATCTAAAATACAATACAATAGAGTCTTTACAGTTATTAACAGAGAGCACCAAAGCAAAAAACAAACAAACAAGCAAAAACCCCCTTGTGGTTATTCAAAGAGAAGACTTAGGTAGATCTACAGTAATTGTATCATAAATTAATTTGAAATGGTTAGAAAGCTGTTTTATATGTAAAAAAAAAAAAAACGAACTTTTCCTTCAGATGAGAAGCTAACATTTTGAAAAGTTACTAGTTCGTGCTGGTCTTATAGGCTTTGATGATATAATCTACAGTGAAACCACAGTTCTGTAATGGCTAAAATGGAGGGAAGTGGGCACTACTAGCCTACTGGTTTTAGCAAATGGTAAAGACAGAACATAGGCCTGCTCTGCTTCTTCTTTTGCAAATCTTATTTCATTATAGCAACAGCTATTGCATGGACATTGCGAAATACAGCTTTGTGGTTTTGTTAAAAATGATGCATTAGTTTGGCTATATATAGAGAGAGATCGTGCACAAAGTCCTGGACAAAAAGTAGCCAAACTTGGGGCCTGTTTATCACCACAAAAGTAGGACCAGCGAAAAGGGTGCTTCACAATGCACGCATTATGTAACACACACACACACACACACACAATTTATATTCTAAGCCATTTACACTTAGATGACAAACTATATGGACACTGTATGAAGACCACCAATTCTACCCTTACAAAAAAAATCAGCATTGGACTTTTCACAGTAAAATGTTATAGTATATACTGCTGTGTACTGAAATTGTGAAATTATTTTGAGTGTATATAAAGTGTAACAAAAGTTTAGTCCTTCAGGAGGCACTAAAGAGCTTTTTATGAGAAGTCACCAGACAGAATATACTCATATACACCATGTCAGAGTAGAAAAAAAGAAATGTATTAAAAACACTCAAAACTAAAAGAATGGTATGCAAACTTACCAGCAGCTAAAAGGTAATTTTGATTAATTGTATTTTCTGTTTGTGTTGGAAAAGTCTAACCTGTAGGACCTGTTAGTGCATCTACAGTATGGCATATAAGTTTCCATTTCTTATAAGTAGCCTTCCTAAGAAAATGCTTCATTCTATTTTGGTTTTGCTTTTTGATTCTGATAAAACACGTTGCAAACAATGTCAAATAACCTGTTCTGTTGTGTCAAGATGAAAATTCAGTGTGCATACAGCAAGGTACTGAATTGAGATACTGTATATTCTGTGTTGGGCAAACTACTCAGAAAATGTAGTTAACTAAGCTACCGGTTTAGATTAGATGAGTCTTCTCACCAATGCTACTTGAAGACCAAATGTAGCAAGCTAGTTACAAAAAAATGACAGAAGTCTAACTTTTTAAAGTACAAAAAGGCCTATAATAATAAAAGATCCAAGCTTCTTCTAAGACTCTATAATTAATTAAACTAACAGCTTTCTCAATAGCTATACAGTACTGATTAGTACAGCAGTTCCCAACAGGGGTTCGGGGCCCACAAGGGGGCCTCAGCAAGCTCTGTGAGGGTCGCGTCATATTTAAAATTTTTAAGCAGTGGGGAATCAGGAGAACGATCATGATGCCTTTGCTAATTTTATGCCCTGACTGACCAAAAAAGGGATACATTTATAATTTGTTCTCCAGACAAAAGACAGAGTCTCACTGATTTGCCTTAGGCAGCTAGCCTAATAGTAGTGACCCAAGCAGATGGGTCGTAGTGTTAGCATTACTGGAACACACAAATTACAGGAAATATTAAGATAGTTTTATTGCATTTTCTCAAAGTCCCTGACCCAGCCACAGTGCATTATCTGTACGAAAGTTCTTGGCGTCCAAATTCATAAGACATTTACAGACGTCTCATCCCCAATACTACGACAGCATTTTTTGAGTGCAAGGCATTAGAATTGACACACACCCTAAATTAGATGATACGCCACAGCTACAAGACAAGAAATGTTAATGTTGGAGGTGTTGGGGGGGTTCTCCATTGGAATGAATGAGAGAAATGCTTCTGTGTGTGTGTGTGTGTGTGTGTGTGTGTACGGGGTTGCTGCGTGGGTGTTGGTGGGGGGGTTCCGGGGGGTGTTGAGAAGGATTTTCTGTTTGTGTTAGAAAAGTCTAACCTGTAGGACCTGTTAGTGCATCTACAGTATGGCATATAAGTTTCCATTTCTTATAAGTAGCCTTCCTAAGAAAATGCTTCATTCTATTTTGGTTTTACTTTTTGATTCTGATAAAACACGTTGCAAACAATGTCAAATAACCTGTTCTGTTGTGTCAAGATGAAAATTCAGTGTGCATACAGCAAGGTACTGAATTGAGATACTGTGTATTTAGGGCTGGGCGGTATATCGATATTTAATCAATATCGATATAATTTCAAACCACGATATGATTTTTGACATATCGTATATATCGGTTATGACTTGCTTTTTAATCCAGAGACAAGTATTCCGCTTTTTTCTGCTATGCGACGTCTGTGCACCAGCTTCCTTGCCACTGATAGCTCAGTGCTCCTAGCTTTGAGTTAGCTCCTCCCTTCCCCTACTCATGTAGACCGAGTAAACAACAATGGCGACTTCCATAGAATGCATGAGTTATACAGATGGAGAATGCCGCGGAAAGGTTATTGTGGCCAAAAAAGCGAAACAACGGTTTGGTCATTTTGAAATGGAGGCCACCGGCAAGTATATGAAGAGTGTTACAAACTCCGAGGACAGACCGCCACAAAACCAGTGGGAACTGAGAAAAACTTCAGAACTCTTTAGCATGCAATGTTCCCTAACTCTATGACAGAAAAAGCGGCGGTGGAGCATAACGTTAAAATCAATTGCCGTATCACGGTGGACATGGCATCAATTGCCGTAGTGGAACGCGGATTTGTGTTGTTACTTTACAAGACAAGAACTGCCGCGACTATGATGAGAGAGCGTGATTGGCATTTGAACTCTGTGACGCAATGGCAATGACAACAGACGAGTGGAGAAAAGTTAGCAGAACCTGTGAGTCCTACATTTGTGTCACATTACGGCGGAGACTCTTAACACATTCGTTTTCTTTGCACAAAATATACAAATGGAAAGAAGGCCCACATGTTTGTTATTACTGTTGCACAGTTTAGTTGAGAACTTGTTATTTTGAAAAAAAGCTCTTTATATTATTTTCATTATTTATTTTATAGACACTTTATTTTATTTATTTATTTATTTATTTTTGCTGGAAAGATATCGAGATATATATCGTATATCGATATACGAGAGAGATATATCGAGATATACATTTTAGTCCATATCGCCCAGCCCTATGTGTATTCTGTGTTGGGCAAACTACTCAAATAATGTAGTTAACTAAGCTACCGGTTTAGATTAGATGAGTCTTCTCACCAATGCTACTTGAAGACCAAATGTAGCAAGCTAGTTACAAAAAAATGACAGAAGTCTAACTTTTTAAAGTACAAAAAGGCCTATAATAATAAAAGATCCAAGCTTCTTCTAAGACTCTGTAATTAATTAAACTAACAGCTTTCTCAATAGCTATACAGTACTGATTAGTACAGCAGTTCCCAACAGGGGTTCGGGGCCCACAAGGGGGCCTCAGCAAGCTCTGTGAGGGGCCGCGTCATATTTAAAATTTTTAAGCAGTGGGGAATCAGGAGAACGATCATGATGCCTTTGCTAATTTTATGCCCTGACTGACCAAAAAAGGGATACATTTATAATTTGTTCTCCAGACAAAAGACAGAGTCTCACTGATTTGCCTTAGGCAGCTAGCCTAATAGTAGTGACCCAAGCAGATGGGTCGTAGTGTTAGCATTACTGGAACACACAAATTACAGGAAATATTAAGATAGTTTTATTGCATTTTCTCAAAGTCCCTGACCCAGCCACAGTGCATTATCTGTACGAAAGTTCTTGGCGTCCAAATTAATAAGACATTTACAGACGTCTCATCCCCAATACTACGACGGCATTTTTTGAGTGCAAGGTATTAGAATTTACACACACCCTAAATTAGATGATACGCCACAGCTACAAGACAAGAAATGTTAATGTTGGAGGTGTTGGGGGGGTTCTCCATTGGAATGAATGAGAGAAATGCTTCTGTGTGTGTGTGTGTGTGTGTGTGTGTGTGTGTGTGTGTGTGTGTATGGGGTTGCTGCGTGGGTGTTGGTGGGGGTTTCTGGGGGGTGTTGAGAAGGATTTTGGAGGGGATTTTGTGGCAAACATCATCCTATGTCTGGCCCAAGTTAAGTTTATCGTGTTCTTGAAAGAACACATTGTCAATTTACCACAAACAGTAAAATGGAACCTCAAGCTCTCTTGGATGTATTCTAGAATGTTGAATAGATTCTCCCATGTTCTGGCATAACATACAAAAACCCACAGTAGAACTGCATTATTTTAAAAGCTAATGTTGATTTGACATTATTTTTTACAAAGCATAGGTTTCACTCTTCGCGTCCTAATTTTCGAGTTCCTATAATCCAAAATATGGCCTGTGCCTGTGTGCCAAATGTCACACAACCTGTTCTGCAGTACAATGTGTGGACTCTGGGGGGTCTGGGGCCCTACGCAACAGTGTTGTATAAAGTACCCAAATGTTCGACTTGAGTAAAAGTACAGATACCCTACCAAAAAATTACTTTGGTAGAAGTTCAAGTACTCCACTAGCATGTTACTCAAGTAAAAGTCTAAAAGTATCTAATATTTACTGTACTTAAGTAGGCAAAGTAATCTATAATTAAATGTACTTAAGTAATGAGAGTAAAAGTACAAGTAGGAAACATGTAGCTTACACCAACAAAAAAAAAAATAGTAACACTGTTATACATTTTCTTCCATTCATTTGAATTTACTTGCAAAGCAAAAGGATAGAAACCAGCCATAATCATTTTTGTGCATTAAGTAATACATGTGATTTTGATTTAATCTAATTTCAGTTTTGTTTCCTCCATCCCAGAGTTTTAGATCCTGAAAATGTAGTAACTGCAGAAATGGGTGACCGAGAGAACCTTTTCTCGGTTCTCTCATTTAATCAGATAAATGACTATGAAGAAGATAAATTAACTTAAAAAAATTGCCTGGTGTGAATTATTGTTTGCACTTGTCCAATGATAAATCAGCTTCACCAAAACACGCAGTTAGTCTACCACAAACTTCAATTCATTCTAATACTTGTAACTATACAGCCGACTAAAAATGTAGTGGAGTAAAAGTATACATTTGTCTTAGGAAATGTAGTGAAGTAAAAGTAAAAGTTGCCAAATTCTTAACAACTCAAGTAAAGTACAAATACTCCCAAAACCTACTTAAGTACTGTAGTGAAGTATTTTTACTTAGTTACTATACATCACTGCTATGCAACACAAACACCATAGAGATAAGTAAGTAAATAAACATACTATAATGACACAATTCATTCCACCTAAATTAATTTAGTCAAATGCAAATATGCATGTTATTTCTGAGTGAGTATTTGAAACCTGCTATAGGTTGAGACTTTGGCTACAGGTACCAAAAATCATTGTACATGCTATTTTTGAGACCATGTTTATCTCCAAACCAAGGAAACCCAGGGTTGGACTTGGAATCAGTCCCATCCAATAATATCACAGCAATGAAAACCAGTGGTTTGAACAAAGGCTTAAATATCCCTGGATGTCTATAGTTAACCAAGTACACCATGGAAATTGAAAGGGTAAGTTCTATCTTTACATGTCCAATGTTTTATTGTGTTTGTAAATATCTAGTAGTGTTGTAAATTCAGTTTAGGTTTTACCATAAAATGATAGTATTTTAAACAAATCTTCCTTTTTTCTCAACAGATTGTCCAACAAGTTCATATGTTTTGCCAGATGTATCCCACAGTGAGAGACTGTCAATATTTTCACGGTCAAATTAGTGAATATCAGTTTCATTTGGACAATGTTAATGACGTCAATGATTCACTCTTTTTTGAAATAAGAAAAGGTTGCAGTGTTAACATCGGTGGTGGAATTATTTTTGTAGGCTTTGGAATTTTAACACTGAAGAATATGAAGACGTACATTAGAGGATTCCCTGTGTATGCCATACATGTCTTAAATGATATATTGTCAAAATAAGCATTAAGCTTATGAATGACATATCCTTCATCTAAGGCATGTATGGCTGTTAAATTCTGTGTAATTAATTTAGGGTTATCTGCGCATGAATATCAGCTATTTGACATCAGCTACAAGAATAGGTCTATAAATCAGATTCATTTTAATAACTCTACAGGAAGCATTGTGAGAGACAGAACAAATAAAATGAAAAAATTGTTCCACAAAAATGTTTTTTTTTTCACTGCGCGAGAGATTGGCCAGCAAACTAGCCAGGGATATACCATCACCTGCCAAAAAAACAAGGAATTCATAGGTATTTGTTGTGGAAAAAAAGGGAAATATTTTTATGGTTGTGATTTAAGATATAAACATTTTCTTAACACACTTTTTAAATGATCTTTACTTTCAAATGCTGATCTCTATTTCCACTAATCTTTACTTACAGCATAACTTATATATACCACTGATATACCACTCGTGCAACCCCATTTTCATTCTCCTATCAAAGCAAAAGCAAAAGCAATAATTAAAAAAAAGACCTAAGACCTTCAAACCTTCAAACTTGTTTGGTAGCCTTTCATTTCCAGTGGTGTATTTCCCAGAGGAAAATGTTGTGTTAGGCTCCTGAAACTGGTGAGTGCCTATTCTCTATAACATAACCTTAACATGTTGTATACTATGTATTTTGCTGAGCAACTGAATAGATTGTTGCTATGATTACAGTCACCAAGAGGAGCCACCCTAAGGGTTGCTGTCAGACAACAGCTGCTCTCAGGTGAAAAGTTCTAATGGAACACCTGCATGACAGGATGACATCACACCTGAAGCCTTGTAGCCACAACTAACTCTAACCATGAAGAATTTCATTAAGGTATCATGTTTTAATGCATTATTACAAAAATATCAGATACAGACAAAAATAATCATAAATATATGTGAGTATAAAGAAAAAGAGGCACACAATAAAGCACTGCTCAATAGCGAAACCTCTGGATATACTTTAGATCACATGCCTGAAAATTTGGTAATTAGCAAAGGTCCAAAGGCAAGGCCCAAATATAGAGTAGTAAATGTATAACACACTCGCAAGAGTGGTAAGATTTACAAATGGAATTAGTCTTTCAAAATTTGAAATGATAGAATATAACATTTTTTTTTATTTGAAAGGTTTTCCATTGAAATTAGTTATACACATAATTTGTTAATAACCAGCCAAGTGTTCATTTTTTGTAAAATACACAATATATGTCACTTCAAAATTGATGCTTAACACATTTCTCATAGTAATCTCAAGAAAATATATATTTCTTATATTCTGGCCTGATCATTTTGGTTGTGACTACAGATAGTTGTCAACGGCTGCCACCTTCTGAGCTTGGTCTGGTCCCTCGTGGTATCTGAAATATCGCCATCTGCTGGTTTCTTCAGGACTTACTTACGCAACTCAACCTTTTTTATTTTATTTGCTTAGTTTAGGACACACCTCTGGTTAAAAAAAATATCCTGAACTGAGATAGGGGGAAATGTACTTATTGCTCTGCTCAATAAAACACCTTTCCTTTCCTTCTTATTCATTGTCTCATTGAGCTTATGCAAATCAACATGCATGATTTAATAACATTCCTCTATACTTAGAGGTGAAAGGAATTTACACACACACACATAGCCATCACCAAACAGTTGTGTAGGTTGGGTTTGGACAGCGGTGGACACACACACACACACACACACACACACACACACACATATATATATATATATATACATATATATATATATAGAGAGAGAGAGAGAGAGAGACTTGGAGTCTTGATTTGAAGCTTAAAAAAGAATTGAGACCTCACCATCCCCCCACCCTTGGTCACCCACCACTCACCAAAATCATCAAATTATCAACACTGGTCACAAACATACACACAAACATCACGTGTTTTGTTGATGCTGAAAGCCTCATGCCTCATGCTTACAGTTTTTTTCTGAATGCTTAAACACTAACAGTGATTCTTGTAGCACAATGTCTAAAACTATTAATAGTTGTAGGTAAACTACTCACTGAGTTTGCATAATTAAAACCACAAATACTGCTTTGCACACAGTTTGCACTTTTATAACACACAATTTGCAAATGTATAAATACAATCTACTCCACAGCACTCTTTTTGCGGAACTGTAAACACAACTCACTACTTTACACACAATTTCCAAATTATTAGCACACTCCTAGTAAAAATATACACATGTATTGCTATTATTTACACTATTTTACTAACTGTTAACCACACTGTGCCATGCAGAAACAGTTTTAGATAATTAGTTCACTTTGCAATCAGCATGAGCACTATAAATAAGCTTTCAATGTGAAGAACAATGGGGGGAAGACTGAGAAAAGTGAGGATTAGAGGAGGGCGAGGAAGTGTATGAGGACTTGAAGCAGCGGTGGAAGAGGAGGACAAGGACTAGGAGGTGAATTTAGAGTGAATTTAGAGAAAGATACAGTTAAAGAAGGTGATGAAGGGAGAGGGTGAGGAGGTGAAGAAGAAGGAGGAAGGATAAGAAGACACTACATTATACTGTACACTGACTACATATAATGTTCAGAGACCAGAGCAGATCAGGTATGTCATCTTATGGGACAATGTTAGGTTCCATAGAGCTGCTTTGGTTCACTACTGGTTTACAGATCACCCACTCTTACTCAACCTCTCCCCTTACTCTCCATTCTTCAATCCAGTTGAAGAATTCTTCTCAGCCTGGCCCTGGAAGGTCTATGATGATATTCCCATCAATAATTTCTCTCTCTTTCAGTGAAATTGTATGTTTTCTTGTGTTTGTTTTGATGTGTGTAAATAAACTTTCATACTTATGTGAATCACTGTGTGTTATATGACAAAATTATGACAAAAGTATGACAGCAAATGGACATACCTTGCGCACAGAGAAAACAAAAGCCAGATGTGTTTTTCATTTACAGTTTTTGTCCATTGCTTGAACACATTTTGCAAAACTTGGCTCATGGTGCCAAAACTCTACACACAAGGAAGTAAGGAAAAACACAGGGAAATAAACCATTCACATCTATGTCAAATACAAACTCTGCGATCAAAACCTAACAATCCTTTGCCAAAACCTCACTTTGATGACAAAATGATACCCACTTGCGTCATGTCAATAAACTCTCATATAAACAACAACACTCTGGTCTACTTTATATAAAACACTGCAGTCCTTGATTTTTACTGTTTTTATTCAATTCCACAGATTTTTCACCAAAAAATTAAATTTTCAGATCAAAAACATTATATTACAGTAGTGTATTTTACAGTGTAGTAAATTCAGTTAAAGCAAAAATAAACAAAAATAAAACAAACAATACACTACTGTAAACACAGAAAAACACAGCTATGCACAAGTGGGTTTATGGATCCTGCTGTCTGTTGGGCCTGGCCGCAGGATCTAATCAACATCATAAGCAATGTCTTCTCTCGCTAAGCATAGGGGAAAATATCTCCTTGTGTGCCGAATCCATCCTTGGGCTGACCAAACCTCAATGTTTCTGCAGGCCTGTTCTATTGCCTACAGGAGTGGCATACAGGCATGTGGTTGGCATCTCCAAGTAGAAAATTCCTTGATATAATTTAGAAATGGTGAGTAAGGGGCAAGAACACAACTTCAAGTTGTTCAAGTCCCTCATAGTCAGGACATGATTTACGTCATGGTCCACTATACAGTAAGTTGATCTTGCATCATCTGAAATTATGGTCCTCATATGGCCCCGAACACGTCCCTCTCTCTCTGTCTTTCTCTTCCTCTACCTCTGCCTCTAGCTCTCCCTTACTCCATGCTTGCAAGTTTTCAAAATGTCTTACAGTAACTAAGGACTTTTTGTAGCTGGCTGATTGGTGTTAAGTATTTTCAGATGTGTATCTAAGTGTTTCCAATTGCGCAGTGTGTTTTGTATTTTGAATAGATGTGTTTTCCCAATGGTAGCGTGAGATTTCAGTTTTGAACAAAGTGTCTTATGTATGAAATAGTGTGTAGTGTGCAGAAGCAGTGTGTTGCAAAAAGGAGCAAGTGTGTTGCAGAATTGCTACTAAAGCGCAAAGCAGCACTTTTGTTTAAGGTATGGTTACACTTTGTTTAAGGTATGGCCACAACAACTTCAAGTTATGTTCCTTTGATTTTAGTGTTCAACCAATGGGTAAAAACTGTACCATCAGTGTGTAGTTGGCACATTGTGTGCTTATAAATTTGATGGTTAGTGTTAATTGTTTGGTACAAAAAAATAATTTTTACAAAGGTTTGTAGAGTTAAGTAAAATGTATTATCTTTTGCAAGAGATCTAGAATGTTTAGCTGATTTGGTCTAAGGTTTTTCAATTTGTGTGTAGAGTTTTGCAAAAATAAAAATTCTTAGAAAAAATGTGTTTAAGCAATCAGAAAAAACTGTAATCAGATCCGAGAGCAACACGTTGGGTTGAATCCTTTACTAGCAGAGACTCCCATATAACTCGTGCATGCGCGCATGATACATCTCAAACCTTATCACTACACGAGGCATCTTTAAATATGGTGCCCAGTGAATGGTACAGTAAGTGCAGCAGAGAATCGGCTGAGAAATCAGCTGAGATCAGTTGGCAGAGGCAGGAGCTTGACTCTGTGGCCTGCCAGAACTAACACTAGCACTCAACAGGTTAAGGTAACCAGTTTTTCATGTAACCAATGATTTTTGTATAATTCATTTAATCTGTGTTTTAACATACAGGCATGCCTACTGTTTCCATTAATACATTTACATTTACCCTTATGCATTTAGCAGACGCTTTTATCCAAAGCGACTTACAAAGGAGGATAACAATCAAGAGCATAGCGCTAGAAGAAAGTTGCTACGACAAAATAGCCGGTTCCTGGTGGCAGGCTGGAGCCTTGCATGGCAGCCTCCTCCACTGGCGTTTGATTGTGTGTGAATGGGTGTGTGATTGGGTGAATGCCATAAGTAGGTGGCACGTGTATGCAGCGGCCTCTGGTTCTCCCGACCACGAGCATCACGTGTGGGATTGCTAGAAACGTAATTTCAATTCCTCTGTATGTCCTGTATATGTAGAGAAATTGACAATAAAGAGACTTAACTGAATCCAGCCCTAAATTAGTGAAATAGAACACACAGTGAGGTGAGCCACATACAGCACTAACCCCAGCACAGTGTTCTGGCTGCTACAAAGGCAGTGAAAAGTTAGGTTTCAAGGATACTTAAGCCGTGATCTATCCTTCAGTTATAAGCTCAAAGCCATAATCAGTAGGACACAGCCTCACACCTGATATTGTAAAACTAGAAATACAGGTACAACTTGATCATTGTGAAATCATTCAGGTCTCTCGTGCATAGACACTTCCTTTGACTAGGCCTATCCCTGTATATAAAAGGGTGTTGCAGCTAGGTTTGCCCAAGGGAGAAAAAATAAATGGACCTTGAAACGGTAAGATATATTCTGATTATAATGTTTTTACTGAAATCTATATCATAAAGGGTCTTGGAGTCTGAGTTAGTTCATCCTAGGATTCAGTTTTTAAATCACCAAAATAGACTAAACTGTATGCCCTTCACCGGTCTTATTTCAGTGCATTCTCTGGGATGGAATGCTACTATGTTAGCATTTTGCTTAGCCGAGTTTCAATAGAGAACATAGAGAGATGATTAGAAGCGACCAAACATATCCTAACCTTTCCTTTTTACATGGGGTTACTTGAGTAGATACGTGAAAAACTAAAATATAAAAATTGAGTTTTTCTAGGTGAATAACAAGCAGAAGGTATATATAACAATTAAAAGGCATTAGTGCTGTCATGTTTCACATGTTACTGCGCACATGATGAAGGGCTCCCTGAAGTGTTTTATTACCACCATATATTAGTTATTATTATCTTCTTAAAAAATCTCTTTGTCACCATAGTTAGTTAGGTAACTAGAGAGACCACATGTAAATAGGAAAGACATAGATGTGTTTGGCTGCTTCTAACTTCATTACCATTTTGACTCTAGGACTCTAGAACTAGGATAAGCTAAAAGCTAACAAACTAGTATTCTACGTTAGAGCAATTGAGACAAGACAGGTGTGTATCAAAAAGTTAAAGGTACAGTTTTTAACACTTTGAGCCCCCGAAATTTTGACGATTTCTCCTCTCTCGACTATTTGGGAAATGTGCATTTTAGACAACCTGTGAAAAGGGAATCAAAGTCTGGAAAACCGAACTATACATTTAAGTTAAGGGAAGAACATACTTCAATATTTAAGAAAACGGATGTGTTTGACCCTTAATTGCGTCACCATTGTTATGCTTTCTATCCTACACTCCTACTCCTACTCCTTTATATTACTGATAAATGTTACTGTTACTGTAAATATTACTGTTGCCTTGCCATTATCCTGATCATGTGTTTCTTCTCGACAGGTAGTCAGAGACATACATTGTAAGTTCAATTTAGAGCATGCCAACTGCTTTGTATACAAATGTAGTACTGAGATATGTAAGTCAGAAATGAAAGAAAATGAACTTATATTGAAAAGACAACCTATATGTATTTTAAAAACAAATAAAAAAACTGGGACTGGTTTTTACTTACATGAAAATAAAATCATGTCTGCTCATCATACTTTTAAAGATTGTCCCAATGAGGTTTGGGCATTTTTCCCCGCGAATGATTTCATATTAATTTATACAATTAAACAATTTGATAGTAAATCATATAAGTCAAATCCAGAAGCAGACACCGGAGTTCTTATTTTTGAAGGAGATTCATATCCTCTGGGAAAAGGTTTATTTGATAAAATTCGTCCAATACCAGATGTAGAAGTATTGTTAAATCTAGAAGTATTCTTCTACACATTTAATGAAAATAAACTAAATTCTCCTAAGAAGCATGAGGGTAAAATAAAACATATCCTAAAGAAAGAAAAGGACATGAAAGGCATAATATTAAAAAATCAATTCTTAATTGATACCCATGGCCAAGAAGGGGACAGTGGAAGCCCTATTTTTGTCAAAGAAACAGGTGAATGTCTGGGGCTCTATCGTGGAGTTAAAGGGAAATTTGGAGTAGGTATACTATGTAAAATACCTGAACCATGTCCCCATAGTAGTGATGGGGAAACTAAAAGTAACTTAAAATTAATAGATGTGTTTTGGTATTTAAAATGTACTGTCTCTGAATATCTTCTTGAGATTAAAAACAACATATCCACATATACCATTACATTAATCAATATGTTAATCAATCACCCCTAAAATCTAAATTAAAAGTTAATTATAAGTAGTGATATTATAGAACAATATAGTTACATTTTTGCTGCATGGTCAACTGTGTACACAAAAGGTATAATCCCATATATTGACTTTCAACCTGCACAATCATTAGGCTTGACTGTTGATTTTGGTAGTTACTTTCTACTAAACCCAAGTTAGTGATCAAATATACTTACCCCAAACTGAAATCCATCTATTAGTATCAATTAATTGTCTACTGTACCATCATAAGTGTCCATTAACTCCCTTCCCCGAAGAGGAATCTACAGTATTGCTGTCTCCAGTGACCGGTGAGTCCTAACACTTCTACCTTGCTCACCATGATATGCATGTTGTACCAGATTCATGTATTTTACATACAGTAGCCTATTAGGACTACCTAACTGATCTTCATTATGTGTAGTCACCATCCAGGAGACAATTTCAGAAGAGCCTAGCAGGTTGGTAATTGGTGATTTTTGTTTCATTTTCCATAAACATTGTTCATACATTTTTGGGGGGTTAGTGTTGTCATATATTTAATACTAGCATCTTATCTAATAGATATTCACTATTATTTAAATGACTTACTAGATGAACAACATCGCCACCAGCTGGCTCCCTGCTCTGGACTGACACACCATCTACTGTACTGCTTTGGGCTGCTGTACAAGATTCCTCCTTGGGCCATTTTCTTTTATTTCTTAAAGTTCACTGCCTGATCTGAGCGGAATATTTTGCTCAGTTTAAGATTTTCTTTTTTCCTTCTTTTTTTTCTTTTATTAATTGTAATAATTAATTTATTGTTCTAATGCCCCCACATAAACAGGGCTTTAAAGTTTACTTGGATTGATCCTTTAATTGGCTGCGCCTCATTATGTCCCTAGTTAAAATGACACTGTAACCATGCAAAATGTAACACTGTGTAATGTTTTCAATAAACAGCTTCTCCTTCCACTCTCTTTCAGTCTATCAGAACACATGGGCACGAAAGGTACAAAGTTTATCAATAAAAAAAAGGTTTTGCATTAACTAGAGCTTTTGTGGGGTATAGGCTCTGAGAGGAACATTGAGCTGATTCATCAGCATTATGCTACTTAAGCTCATGGTGTTAAGTAAGATATCTGACTAAGCTATCTAACTGATTATTGCTGGTTAGATATATTTACCATATTATATTTATTTTTTATTTATATTATATATATTTTCAGATACCTTAATCAATTAATAAAAATATAGTTGGAAAATATTCTGTTGGTAATTGGATATTCTGTTATATTTTTCATTATTATTCAATGCCAGAAGGAGTAACTTCAAATCAAGAAAACAGACATGAAAGCCCAGGGTCTTAGCTTTCATTTCAAACCAATTCTATGTTTCTAGGTAAAGGGTTTTTCAAGTTATAAAGTTTTGAATGTCAGTAGGCCCTCTTGTTTGAGTTTACATAGGGGTCCCAAGAAAAACGCATAGGCATATCTTTACAAAAATTATTGTAAAAAGTAATATTTTTGGTCTTTTGACTTCAAATTTTTTTGTGTAGCAAGCTGAGAAATGGAGTTAGGGCCTAGATTTATTGATTTGGGGGTATCATAAGGATGGTACCTTCATATCTTAGTTAGTTCATAGACATTTGAAATGAGCGGAAAAAAAAACTTCCAACCGTTCCAACCTCTGTAACTCTGTGTCCATATGTCACAGAAACATACATATTCTTCTAGAAAAAACTTGAGGGTGTCACCTTTCCAATGGTATGAGGCACATCCCTGAGTCTAAAACTACAGTATGTAGGAACTGTCAAGCTTTTAATTTGGGTATGTCGTTTTTTTTTTTTTTTTTTAATAGGAAAAATAGGGGCGTGCATTAAGGGGTTAAAGTTGTAGGTTCTAGCATGTAAAAGCTTTAGCTACAGGGTTCTGCCACTGTCTATAGGTTTTGAAGAACTAGTCTTGTCAACCTGTGTATCCAGTTGCATGTCCTGGAAGGCAGATTACAAGCATAAACAGAATCCTTGCTGTACTCTGAAATGCCTCTTTAGGGAGAAAGTTTGTCTTTGAACACTGAACACATCTTATTAGTAATGAGTCTGATCTAGTTTCTTTATGTGACAGACCTGTGTGTGTGGCAAAAAGTTTACATTGCTGATACATTGAAAAGCATCCATCTTAAGAACAGCAAGTCTGGAACACCATCAAGTGAACCCCATAAACCGCTGCACAATACAGACGTTGTGACAATGACATCCCCAAACAGTGTGGGTTATACAAAATCATAATTATGGCTATAATATAATCATACATTTTTAAAGGAGACTTTTTTTTGTTGTTGATTTTGTTTTGTTGTTTTTGTTTTGTTGTTAATGACCCTCCCATTTAACCACCACTTCCTTGCTGTTCCAATATGTACCAGCAGATGGTGATATAGTTTATTATTGATGTCTTGATTCCTCTCCTGAAACACTCAGCGGTCCAAGTATCCTTTCATCTCCTATTATGCTGACCTTTAGATCTTATCTGTTTCAAATCGAGGCTACAGACACATAGGAAATCACACTGAAATTGTAAGGCCATGCTGTAATCTTTCTTAAACAAGATACAACAGTCTATTCTGTCCACTCAAAAAAGCTACCTTACTCTGTAGCCTATACCTTACAGTATACCTATTTATGAAAACTATTGAGTGAATGTCTTTAAATCTAAGAGTATAATTGAAGAGTTTAGATGCAAAAACCTCTAAAAGCCATTTCAATTAATTTACAGAAATATGTTTTTTTAATTTTGACGAACTATAATATATATATATATATATATATATATATATATATATATATATTCAGTCCAAATCCAATCTGATTTGTTTTTACATAATAAAAAGAATTGAATAAAGAATAAAAATAAATTTAGTTTTATACTGATGACTTATAAAATATTATTAAAACCTCCTTTTTGAATATTTCTGAAAATGGATTTAGAGGCTTTTGCATCTGAACCCTTCAATTCTGTCTGTCTATTGTCCAGTATTGCAATGCTTGTTTGTCTGTCTGCATGGCTTGTAAATTGTAAGGCTAACCATTATTGCATAGTCTGACATACAGATATCTTAAAATGTTTTGTGGAACTTTTTTTCCCAAATAATACATAAAACATCACTGGTGAAGTCACTATACAGCTGATTGTAACAGAAAAGCTTGAAAGCATCTCTAACATGCCTGGCACTGAACAAAAGGACATGACATCAGGACAGTTCTGGGCAACTGCTTGAACTTCATGTCATATCACCGTGGCGACCAGCATTATGTCATGTTGGTGTGGTGAGCAGGTGTGCTGGCTATCGGAATACATTCTCATGACTTTTTAAACAGGTTACTTCCAGACAACTCCTTGTCACTACAAGCTATGCAATGCCACATTCGCCTGGGTTCTAGCCTCAGTGATCAGTTGACAGAGTGACCACAGTAAATACGTGCAGCTCAAAATATGTAGTTATCCACTGGAGCTAATTGTGTTTTTTATTATGTTGCCATAGAGATGGTGACTTTTAGGTAATGTGAGACTCTGAATGTTGTACAGGCATCACGATTATGTGTTGCTGTTAGTGCAGTCTCTCTCTCTCTCTCTCTCTCTCTCTCTGTATGTTAGTGAGTGAGTGTGTATGTGTGTATGTGTTTGTACTGTATGTGTGTGGGTTGTGCGAATGCTTGAATGCAAGACTGATTAGATGACACCTACTCCCAAGCACTAGGACCCAGCAGACACCCTGCTGAGTGAACTTCACATGCTCCCCCCCCCCCCCCCACTCTCTCTTTCTCTCTCTCTCTCTTACTCTTTCTCTCTCACTCACTCAGACTCTGGGAGAGCTGCATATGCTGCCGCGGTTGCTGCTGTTGCCTCTCCAGCTCTCTGCAGAGAGGACCAACACACTCAACTACCTCTCCTTCACTCCCTCTGCTTCCAGTCTTCCTTCCCTCTCTCACCCACCTTCTCCCTCCTTCACTGGGATGGCCTCAGAGAACACACACCAGCCAACAGAACGAGTGCCGGATAGCTGCTGGAGGAGGCAAAAGAACAGAGGGAACCGGACAGAACCTTTGTGGTTCTAACACTTTGAGCTCCTCCTTCCTCTTTTACTCCCTCTGCCTCCACTCTGTCCCCAGGACCCCAGGACCGGACAGAGGATTTTTTTCCCCCCACAGATTGACTTTGATTTTTTACTCACCTACATCTCATTCTTTTTTCATTTCTTTTTTTCTGTAATTTTCCCCTGGTTTGGATTTTCTGCAGTACAGCTGAGGTATTGATATTCTTTCTTTTTTCCGCTTTGTCTTTCACTTTTTGCCGTCCATCCATCCACCCCTTGCTTGAGGCAAAAACAAAAGCTGTGGGCCAAGTTATTCAACCTCATCATATCCATCTGGAGTTCACAGGTTATTTGTGTCTCCCGCTAATTTGCCTTGCTCCTTTTTGAATGTAAAACATTATACTGACAAAGTGCTGCGATGGGGAGGAACTGAGATATCCCCATTGGTAAAAGGATGCTGCAGTGTGTGGCCTCTCTGGCTCTGTGCTTTAGAAACTGTATCTCTTCCCTGCTTGGTAGTGGCCCTACTTAACACAGGGCACGGCACAACAGGAGACACCTCAGGGAGAGCTGGTGTCACTGGTGCAAAGGCTCACTTCCACGCTGCCACACTACTTATGAGTGTCTACACCTGCGCTCTCTTGTTTGCTTAGTACTTAGTACACACACACACACACGCAGTTGCTCACACCTGGAGATTTGTTTACCTTTGAGCCATTGCCACAGGTGTGTATGCGTGTGTGTGTGTGTGTCTACACACGTGTGTGCGCGTGTCTCTTTACTTGCTTTGCATGCTCTTGTGGAAACTTTTGGTGAAGATTCTTCTTACGACTGCAAAGTTTTGGCTTGGTGGTGTCGAGCATAGGCCAAGGGTGTCGTTTGCAGCCCTTTGGATGTGAAGGTGGTGCTGGTGGTGGTTGCCAGGACGGAAGGAGATCGCCATGGGGAACGCGGCCGGGGGCATGGACCTGCCGCTGGGCAAGGACAGCAAGGGGACCCCCTCCGGAGGGGGAACCCCTGGGGCAAGCCACAGACAGACGGCCGGGCCCAAGCTTCCAATGCCCTCTGACGAGGAGCTGGAGGAAAGGTTCAACGCTGTGCTGGTGAGTAGGATCTCACTCACACAAACAGACACACGTGTGCATAAATGCAAACACAAGCATACATGCATGGAATATACTCAAATGTTTTTGTTGTTATTGTTCTGTATTGTTGTAAAGAAATATATCTGATTATCATGTGAAATGTGTACTGTATGTGTTTGTGTGCGTGTGTGTTTGTACACGCACACACACACACACACACACA